>JAQFVV010012434.1:6368271-6677556 GCA_028023455.1 Epiperipatus broadwayi | reverse complement strand
AATTGTAAAAAAAGTAAAATTATAAATTTTTATGTTTCTTTTTGTTAGAGATAGACAAATTTATGAAAAGGTACTTCATATTTGTCAGGTGATGTTGATATAAGTACAAGTAAAATACCTACATCACAAACCTTCAAAAAAACACAAGCGAATGCGATAATAAGGACCAAATCAAAATAAGTTTCAATCATCTAAAATGAAAAATAATTTGTAAGTGAATATTAGATAATATGTTTATGAGAAAAAAACCTGTGGTTTAGCAGCTAATTTTACAATTACAAGTCTGCTGTAATTATTTTCATATAAAAACACAATAGAATTTTTTTTTTAAACATTTATTTATATGACAGATATACACTCTATTACATTATGCACATTTCAGCAAATACTGGGATGACTAATATTATCAGATGACAATAAGATTTGCACATAATTTATTGTCCATCTTTGAATGTTAAGAATAACTTTTTATCCAAATTTTTTAATAATTAAAATTTGTTAACTGACGATGATCGATAAGAATGGAGTTTTCAACAATTATCATTCAACTGTCTTACCCTGCAATTACTATCTATGAAAAGTTTATGCCTGTAAAATATTATCCAGAATAATATACAATATCTTATAAAAAAAGGAATTGCTAGATATGCACTCAATGGTATTAATCATAGCAATTCTTTTGGGTGCATATTGTAGGCCATAAAATGCATCACACCACCCAAATGGTTGTAAGAAGCAATGTTTTGCTGTTTTGTTTTATTTAAATAAATGGATGTAAATATTCGATTAGTCCAAGTAAAAAAAAGTTATTGGCCAACACTTTTATGAAATATATTTAGTTGTTTTTTTCCAATTAACTCAATTTGATTTAAATGGTAAATACGTGTATGTTTATTTACAATATAATAATATATAGGTCATTAATTTGTAGTAAAAAATTACTTGTAGTTATTTATCAAAATTGATTAATTGTAATTTGTCAGAAGGTATTTGGCGAATTTAATGTGTACACGTGATGTAGTGTCAATCTTTAATTTATGCCAAAGCAAATGTTCTTAGTATTTTTTCATGAGAAACATAATGATTAAAGAATGGAAATTGCCCATTAATGCGAATGATGCAATCGAATATTTTCATATTATGATGTCATCTGTAAACAAAAATTGTGTTCAAATGGTCATGACATGACACCTTATGTGCTCACTTCATATAGTGAAACAGTAAGGTTTGCTTTGCAGATCTTCATTTCACCTTTTCTCACCTACTTCCTACTCTCATACCTTAGTTTGAACCAAATCTATCATAGTGTGTCTACAATCCACTTAATACCGAAAATCCCGCCTAATTTTAAACCACGAGCACAATGCTTGTATTATATATATATATATAACTTATTCCCAAATAAATAAAAAGATTATAGATTATGTATATGTTCACATAATTTTGATTTATTAAAAAGTAGATTAAATAAGTTGTAATTGCGCACACACTATGATATGCATTTTAAAACATATCAAAATTATAAATTGTTAAAGTTATTTTGTTTAAATCTATTTACGAATATATTACCATCGTAATATATTTTGATTTAAAATAAAACTCATTTTGTAAGTATTCGTTTAGTAAATAGATTCAAATATTGCAATTTAAAAGTAAAATAACTTTCGTTTAATTTAATAAAAGTTATCCCAAATATATCTTTAAAATAAATGAGGGACAATAGTTTAATTAGTTAATATTATACAAGTTTATCTAAAAACAGATGTCCACTTAAGGTTTTCTTTAATTAGTAAAAGTGACTTTTAATTAGATCTAGTTTGTAATTGGAATGTCGACAGGGAAATTAACAAAAGAAATTAATTAATGTTGAATTCCTTTAGACATTTGGATAGATTTAATTACAGCTGATAAGTCCAATATATTTTTGTAATGCTCCAGGGCAGTTCTATTGTTAAAGTTTACTATAAAAAGAAGGGTTTTCTTTTGTCCTGGAGTTTTTCTTCTAAAGTTTCTAAGAGAAATCATTCTGAGTTCTATTGTAGTAATTTGTAAATCTTGACATGACAGAGTAGAGTGCAAGAAGGCTATTTCTCTCTGAAATGGTCATATGCTGCCATGTACCATCGGAAGTTATCACATGGAGAACCCCGGAACTGCTGCTGCTGCAAAAATATGAACATTTCCAGATTTTGCTGTTAAATTATATAAAAACCTGCCAACCATCAATGTACCTAAAATGCTTCTCCAGAGGTAACCCTAAATTAACCCAAGAGCTCTTGTGATAACTAACATGCTATAGCTATTTAAAAATGTTTTTCTTATATTTCACATAACTTCATTATGTATTTCTTTAACGGGTTTAAATATACTCAACATTTTGCTCTCTATCCTTGGGTTAATATTTTCTATTCATTAAGCTTTCTGTTATTTTATTATGATAATGTGTCAGAATCGTCTTTGACCGAGTGAATCATTCCTTTTGTTGAAACTAAGACACTGCTATAAAGGCATATTTTCAATTTTTAAATAATTTCCAATTTTTATTATCTTGCAAATCACTCGTTCGAGCGCGATTCTTTTCTTTAATATATAATATAATCACATAGTTTAAAATCTACATGTTATTGATTTTAATCTAATATGAGAGTATGTGCAAGGTCAATGATTAATGTGTCCCCTAATGCATGAATGCGTATATAAATCTATACTTACTTTTCAAACCCGCAAGCATGCATTTTCCTATTTTAATTACCATGTTTTACTTTAATTACAAAGTTCATCATTGACGTCAACAATGTGCGGACCCTTTTAAATGAATTTCTGGAAATTTGATTGGGCATTTCTCTTAATCCAAGTAAAACCCATTCAGTATGTTTTATATATACTAGTCTCGTATTGCTGGTAAATAAATTGGTTGTTGAGACCACTTTGTTTTACTTTTCCAAGGATTCTTTACATGGCAAAGTCTGTTATTTTCGCTTATTGCAGATTTCCAGGCAGAGTGTGCCTCCAAATGACACACCTGGGAATTAAACGCAATCGTCATCCAGTCGCTAAGTTTCGGATGTTCATAAAATACTTTCATACGGGTTAGCGGTGAGATGCCATCCGTAATTATTCCAGATCTTCAATATTGTTTTATTTTATATTTATTTTACAAAGCATCCGTGACTTAAACGTGTCACACCCTCCAACTTTAATAAATTCATTATCAGCAATGCTGACCTCCCAATGCAAATCTATTATTATTTTTCTCAAATAAATGCTTTGATCTCATTCTCACTTTGTTGCTTAGTAAGATTTAGTCTGTGCTATTTTCGAAATCAATAAATATTTTAGAACACTTAATTTTCAAATATTTTCTTAAACTTGTATAATTACTCAAAGCACCGCGCACATGTTCCTATCTCATCAAGCACATTATCATAATGCTATTAGCCCGAGGAATAGAATACATCACTTTGTTTTAAAACCTTTTGTCATTTATTGAAATATAATGCCCACAATTATTTAATATGCATCCCTGTCTCATATAAGCAGACAGTGGCATTATATATATATTTTATTTAAATAAATTTTGTGAAATTATTTAAAACTAAATTTGATCTCTTATTTTATTTGATTCCTATCACTGTCTCGGTCTATATATATATATGTTTGCTGCATTTCTTTTGTAAATCCATAGACGTTAATTAGCCACCCAAACTTCTTTTAGTATAGAGTCTTTTGTTTCTCCCTGACCACCAGGCACCGATCAAAGGTCATAATAGTAGTGGCATCAGATGCATTGTCACGTATATGGTGCTGTGAAATTTGGGCTTTAGATTCGAACTTAGTATATCTAGAAGGCAACCCCTCCTAGAATGTTCAGTTTCGTGTCTAGGGTTTGAATTCAGCAGTGTGTTAGCGAGATAGATGATTCTGACTGTTACAATAGACAATGCCAATTTTACGTCAAGGATTGTAAAAGGAAAAATTTCATTCCTTAGTAACATGTTTCAAGGGCTCGAAAATAATGTGTGTGATAGGGCTGTTTTATTTATAAAGATTCTAAAAAGATAATTAGGCCTTTGTGTATATTTTGTACAAAATAAGAAATTCAGAGCACTGCATTAATAGTAAAATAAAACATTTCGTTCATAGACAAAACTCTGTAGATTTACGGAGGCACACAAACGTTATTTGATCGTGATTTATTAAAACTTTGAATAAATTTCTTTTGGTAAATGTTTTTTAATATAGTACACTATATACACCAAAAATGACACTAATTTATTTCCTTGCAGTTTCAACTGGCCAGCAGTCATCATCAGAGCTACAACATTTAAACGTATATAATTAATATACAATATCTATTTATACATATACCAGTATATATACACATACATATAGAAATATACATATAAATATAAAAAAACACATTCCAAACACTCCAACTATTGGCTTAAACATCGATCTTTAACATCTCTACAATCTAAAACCTCTTTACCCACACATATTTAATTAACTTCTTTTATATAAAATTTTATTTTCAACAATTATTTTTTCATATTCTAATTATTTAAACTTTCAATTTACTTTTTAATTTATTTCTTCTATTTTAATTATTTATATATTACACCTTAATCAATAACATTAACATAATACCCTTATAATTTTATTTCCTCTTAATTTTTATTGTTAAATTATCTTACCTTTTGAAACTCAGTACTTTTTCTTCTATAATTTAAATAATTTCAAAAAAAAATAAAATTTGCCTATTTCCTTATTCTCTTAATCCCTACACCCTCTATAAATACATTCTGAAACTATATCTTATTCCAATTCTTTACAATCCACACATACCTATTTATTAATAAAAATTCCTACAAAATCAATATTTTCAAACCATAATCCTTATAAGAGATGACATAATGGTTCTAATCAATATAGCCTTGATTTATCCCTCACATCCTCAGTAAGATTTACCATTCTAAAACTTCCATTCTCAACTTATGCCTGTCCCCAATGAATGTAAATAAATAGGTGATCATTTATCATATCTATGCTGAGTCAATCTTGTAAAAAATGAATTATTTGTTTCACCCACATAACTATTGTTAACATGTTATTCTTTACAAGATTTAGACTATTCTATACACTCCATTTATGCAGTTTTCTATATTTCCTATATATTTATTAACCAAAATATAAATCATACTTTTTCTTCTCTTATTTACTACTTTAAATTTTATTATATTATTAAAATTTCTCTTAATTCTCCAAATTATTTTATTTATGTTCTTTACAATATTATTATATGTTTATTAATACCCATATATTTATGTTTATTATTCTTTCATCTATTTTCATTATTATTTCCAATAAATCAATTTTCGGATATTTTTATATTATTCTCTATAATCTTTACTGGTTAATCATTACTTTTAAATTCCTTAATTATCAACTCCATTTGCTTATTATAATTCTCCATATTTGAGCAATAATTTATAGTTCTATACATTTTTGAAGTAATACTATTTACTTTATATTTCTTAACTACATTTTAATTTTAATTACCAATGTTATTATCTATATTTTCATCTATTTATATATTGATGTCTCTATTTTACATCTACCATTAGAATATGACTTCATTAATAGAATATCAAAATATGATAGCTTATTTTTCTTTTCTTTTCCTATTATAGATTTTATATTTGCATCTAATCTATCAACTTCTTCAAGAAAAAAAATTATTTGCTTTTGATTTTTATTAAAAATCAATAGATAATCATCCATGTAACTTTTTATAAATATTGGACCATTCATATTACCCATCATTTAATTTTCTATTTTTTCCTTATACATATCACTTAGCACTGCACATAATGCCCCTTCTATTAATATTGTTTATAATACCATTAAACTCAAATATGATTGCCTTGCAACAAATTTCCATAATCTCTATCAATCTTCCTATTGGTATTTCTATTTCCTTACTCTTGTCCTTTTTATATATATATTAATATAACAATAATATAAAAATGTCAGAAGAGAGATATACTGTTAATAATAATGTGGAGAATAATAGAAAAATAAAGAAATATATGGGTATTTATACATATAATAATAATATTGTGAAGAATATAAATAAAATAATTTGGAGAATTAATAGACATTTGAATAATATAATAAAATTTAAAGTAATAAATAAGAGAAAAAAGAGTATGCTTAATATTTTGGATACTAAATATATAAAAAATATAGAAATTGTATAAATGGATTGTATAAAATGGAGTGTAAATCTTGTAAAGAAAAACATGCTAAAAAGAGTTATGTGGGTGAAGCGAAGAATGCCATTTATACAAGGTTGACTCAGCATAGATATGATAAAACATCACCTGTTTATTTGCATTCTTTGGAGACAGGGCATAAGTGTGAGAAGGGAAGTATTAGAATGATAAATCATACTAGAGATAAGAAGGATAGAAAAATAAAAGAAGGCTATATTCATCAGAAGCATTAGTCATATAATAATTGATAAAATATATTCACATAAACATAATTATGATAAAATCTATCAATTCTTGTGTCATTTTCAAAACATGATTAAAAAAATTATAGCTTGAATATAACATTTTTATTTCATATTTAAACTCATGCTTAGAGGTATTTCTGTATTTTGCCATTCCTAATTACATCTAAGATGCAAAACTTGAACAATGTTAACATAGCTTTATATAGATGTCAAATAACAACTTGTAATTTAAATTAACTCATCATTTTGGAGTTACAATATTTTCACCTATTTTCATCATCTAATATTTAGTGTTCAAGGCTTTTGAAAAAAATCATGTTACATGTTTTTAAATACATGGTTTTTTTAGCAATCAGAGACAGATTAATGGTTAACACTTTGATACATACTTTTTTCGCTTTCGTGAGTTACAAGCCTGCTTAATGACAATTTTTACATGACAAGCAAACCTGACCTTTCAGGTTTTAAAAAAATTGTACCTTATGGTGTTCAGTTAGTCATCAATTTTAGTTGGGGTTAGTGTTGCCTAAAATTTAATTTCTGATATAATTTGAACCTTTTTGAAATGTTTAAGCAAAATTTAAATTTTTCTAAAACACATGTAACATTTACTATTAAGAGATGAAAATGGACCTACATGTAATAACTACTATTATGACTTCATAACCAATCTTCACAAAAAGATAAATGTTCTGGTTTTGTACAGATATATGGATTCCTGAAAAGGTCTATATATTAAAGTGTACATCAGCATGTATATATTTACTATTTTCATTACAATTTCTACAGGCATTGTTTCATTGCAAAAAGTTTTAAGAAAAACTAATCACCAATTGTATTGCTATCTAGTGTAATATTTGGTAATCAGAGGTTTTAAAAATGTATAACATCTCTGTCTTTCTAGTTTTCATTCCATCATTGCATTTGCAATATTATGCTTTTATCAATTTGAGGCTAAGATTTTTACTTGACAGGAACAAAGTCATGAAACCAATGATCATTTTTATTACATTTATTCCAGTCAATAAACAAAAAATTAAGCAACAACAACATAATAAATTTACTGGTTGAAACCAGTATAAAAAAATACAATATGAAAGCAGTTCAACGGCTATATATTTTACTAAAATCACATCACCGGAGTTTTTTATATGTAAAGCATCAGCTGGGAAGTGAACATGAGACAACTGCTTGGAATGAAACTATACATTGAGTACCATGGTGAATAGTTATGACAAATCCATTTTTTTTAAATAATATTTGAATCCAGATCAGCTGTTTAATCATGCCATGCATTTTGACTTACTTAAGTCTATCCTCTAATAGAAGCTTTCAAAAATTCTGATTTCTATCTGGAAAAAAAACATATATCCCTTTTACATCAGGTGCTATGAATTTTGAATTCAACCCATCATACTATATTGTTTTAAAAATTCATTGACATAAAACTCAAATTTGTCTGATACCAGTTTATTAAATATTCCCTTTATCATTGTCACTTGTCTACTATAACTTATGTTTGTAAACATATTAATAATAACATATTTTTAATGCTAATTTAAAATTGTGTTAGAATATACAGAAAATGTTTACTTCTAGTGCCATCTCTTGAATGCTTGAGTAATCAATAATTATAAGATGTATTTAAATGATAAAATAATAGAATTTAAATTTTTTTTTTCAATATCTCTGAAATAACATTGGCAAGCATGCAACATGGATTTCAGTTTACGTGCTAAGATGAAAGCAGATAATACAACCAAGTCAATGGGTTTGATTTAAATTTAAATTGCATAAATGCTTAGGTAAATCTACATACTATACTATAAATACATACTTTTGCATCTTTAGTTCTTCCATAACTATAGACAATTTATTTACATAAATTTTGCTTTTAATTTTTTAACTTTATAAAAAAATTATATTTTTTGAGATTGCAGCATATCTGTTTGACTCTATTTTAATTTTGAATTTCAGGCATCATTGTAAATGTCAAATGTCAGAAACCAATTGGAAGATGGAGATTTTGAAAATATAAATAACTTTTAAGAATCTAACAATATTATGGTAATGGTTATTATAATTAAAATGATTTATTTACTATCATACTCATGTAAGTGATTGTCTTGTGACTTCAATTTTTAATATTCCCTTCTTGTGGAAAAAGCATATACAATTCATTGAATTATCTGGATGTTTATAATTAGATTTATCAAATTCTAAAAATTGGTTGACATTGAGTCATAAATTTTTATGCTGTAAATTTTTATTTCTTAAATTGATTGGTGGATTATTTTTTGGTGATTTCTGGATATATCTGCACAACTTTTCATGTTAAATCCCAAATCCTATTCATAAAGTCAAAAACCAAACTTCAATTTTGTAATTAGATAAGGAATCTATTTTTTCTTCTATTAATTTGTAGCATACTTTTGATTAGACTTTTTATGTTGTTGCTTTTAATTTTTTTCTACTTTAATTTTTTTAATATAAAATAATTTTATGACGAAAATTGTATTTAAATATATGTCTATAAAAAATTAATTTTTCTGGGCGTAATAAAAATTGTTTCGTTATTTCCGAAGTAATTTTTAAGTTTGATGTAATAAAAAAGTTACTTGTAAACAGTGAATGTCGTTTAGATAAAAAGTTTATGGGTTAATTATATTTTTTAAAACTTATTTTAATAATAATGAGTAAAATTTGGAAAGATACTTTTCCTCTTAATAAAATAAAAAGTAATCCCAAACCATTAAGAGACGTTACTAACCATTAAGTACCTATTACTCATATGCGATCCCACAACCTCTCACACAAGAGAACTATGCCAGAAGCTTTTGTCTACTTGACCATTGGCTGGCCATGAAACAGACGCAATGGGTGAAAGCTTTAGGGAACACATGACCATTGGCTGGCCATGAAACAGATGCAATGGGTGAAGGTTTTAGCGGATACCTCATCTAACACTGATTAACATAGGTGAACCTCTCTCATAATAAATAGACGTCACTAACAATTAAGTAGCTATTACTCAGATGCGATCCCACAACCTCTCACAACATAAACTGCGCCAGAATATTATTTGTACTTGACCATTGGCTGGCCATGAACAGACGCAATCGGTGAAGGCTTTAGCGGATACATCACATAACACTGATTAACATAGGTGAACCCCTATTCTAGTTTACAATTACTTTCTAGCTCACAAAGCAATGTATAGAATTACCTATGCTACTAAAACAAGCTGCAGTCTTAATCTAAAAATAATCTATTTAACCAAGGCTTTTGTTATTACAATAGAATTTATTTTCACTGACTGAACTAAAAGTTTAATATACATCAATTAAAGTACATGTAAATTTTAAATAACTCGTTGTTTTATACATTTATCATTCATTGTGTGATGTGATGTATTATGGCTTCTCCTTAAACGAAGTCAATAATATCTCAGCAATTATGCCCAGATAAACCTGTTAGCCACTTTCTTTTACATTCCCCACTCTAAATTTACCCATAATCTGCTCTCTCCCATTTCCACAACATAATTTTTGTCAACTCTATAACCTTTATATCTAAATCCCCCTTATCTTTTTTTCAAACCCAGCATAAAAACCAATAATTCACTTACTGTATAATCACTCTTTTCATATTTATTTTTCCACAACTTCATTATATGTACCCTTTCTGTTTTCAAACATTTACATTCAATTAACAAATGCCTAATATTTTCAATTCCTTCCTTACATAATTTACAAAATAAATCACCCATGTTTTTTCATTTCCATGTATATTCTTTTGTAGCTAAAGATCTCGTTCGAGCCTTAAACAATAAACTACTTTCCTTACTATTATCATATATTAACTCACACCTAATATTCTGTTTATTTCTATATATATTTACACTCTTTTTACTCTCCATACTATTTCTCCATCTCTCTAACTCCCTAGTCTTTATTAATAAATTTATTTTTTATCCCATTCCTTACTACTATAACACTCAATAATCCTCTTAACACAATCATCCCATCTTTTGTACAAATATACTGATATAAATTCTTTATCCAAATCTTTTGCATACCGCATTACCTTTCTCACCCATCTTGTTACCTGCCCTTTACTCATAACCCAATTAAATACTATTTTAGTTATTCTTTTATTATCCATAAACTGCAATCTACCAAACATTTTCATTTTACTTTTTGCATCTCTCATATGAAAACTTGACCATCCCATTTCTCCTTGAATTGCCTCCCTTGCTGTCCATACTTCTGCATCCAATGCATGTCTTCCTACTTCCCTTTGAGCTTTTTCTAAATAATCTAATATCTTTTTACTAACATATAATGCATCATTACCATAAGTTAACCCTGCTACTGCAACTCTTTCCATATAATTCTAGCTACATCACATTTATTATATGAAAATACTATTAATTTTTTTATCAATCCCTTTCTTTTCTTTGCTTCATTTATCAATTTTTTCTTCCATTCATCCAAATAATTTTTCTGATCACGTAAAATTATTCCCAAATAACTATCTCCCAATAAAAATTCTACATCTTCTCTTTCCTCAGTATTAACCATCATTATATTTGATTTTTCTTCACTAAATTTAATCCCCATCTTTTTACCCACCCTTGAACATGTCCTCAACATAACTTCCATATCTTCTTTTTTTTCTGCACACAAAAATATATCATCTGCAAAAAAAAGATCTGACAAAATATATACTCCCTTACTACCTATTAACGGTATCTCTATCCCTCTTCCTAATCTTTCTATTGCTCTTTCCATTTCACTCAAATACAACACAAACAAAATAGGTGACATGGGGCATCCTGGCCTTAGTCCCACACCATTTTTAACTTTAATTGATTCTATATTCTCTAATTGATGTATATAATAATTATTTTCATATAATTTCTTAATAATATCTATTAAAGCTTCATCCATTCCCAAATTTTCTAAACTTATCCATATTCTATTTGTATTTACTCTATCATATGCGTTCTCTATATCTATAAAACTCATATAACTGTTTATCTGCATTCCTACTCATATCCATAAGTTGCGTAACTACAAATAAACTATCTCCTATATGCCTATCTAATCTAAAACCTCCTTGCATTTCCCCCACTACATTATTCCCTTCCATCCATTTTACAACTTTACTAGCCACCATATACGAGAAAACTTTATATAAAACTGATGTTACCGCTATCAGTCTTTAATTATTGAACTTTCTATGATCCTTATCCTTTCCTTTAAATAATAACCTTACTCTTGTATTACTCCAACTACTTGGGAAAACTCTATTCTGTGCCATTTTATTAAAACAGGATAATAACTTTACTTTTGCCCTATATCCTAAATTCATTACCATCTCTGCTGCCCATCCATCTAAACCTCTTGCCTTCCCACTTTTCAATTTCTTCTCTACCTCATTTAGTTCATTTTCTGAAAAACTAATATTCCCATTACTATATTCTTTCATATTTTCTAATATTCTATCATTCACATCTAACATCTTTTCTATATTCATTACATAACTATTTAAGATTCTCTCTAAATCTTCTCTAAAACTACACTCAGTTCTCTCATCATCTAGTAATACTAACTCTCTCCCCCCTACATTTCTCCTTTTAATATAATTCCAAAATTCTTTACTTCCATCTCTTCCACTTTTATTAATATCCTCCAACAATTTACTATTCAATTTCATTCTCTCTCTATAAATATCTATTTTAGCCAACTTCTTCTTTTCTCAGTACTTTTCCCATTCAGCATTAATATCTTTTTCACTTTCCTTATTCTTAATAGCACACTTATATTCTCTACATGCTTCTTTCCTTTCTTTTACTTTTTCATTAGCGCTCTCTAGTGATAAATGGGCAATGTTATTTAAATCTTTATGTCGTAATTCGTAATTACATTATTGTCAGTAAATAGAATAAGTAATAAAAATAGTAAAATTTATGTAAAAATGCACGTCTATAATTAAATGCTAAGTTTAAAATGACGTAAAGTTAGTTTAAAAACCGAAAATATTTCGTGCGCATTAACTATATTTATATGTCGCAATAATTTTATAAGAATAAACTTTCGTGACTAAGTATCATTCAAGTGATATCTTTTCTGGCGCACTTACTGGCGCGTTGATGAGTGGTGCACATAAAAATATATATAATTTAGTCATATTATTTGATATAATAAATTTGAATTTTGTTTCATTATTTTGGCATTGACGAAATGAAATCAATCTCAAAGTAATTTTTGTGCACGGTTATTTGGCAAACAGTAGTTGAAATATATCAAGCATGAATGTGTAAAAGGATAAGATTCTATGCGTGCCCACTTTTTATCACAGTAGTAAATTTGATATATGCCGGAAAGGAACACTTAAATATTTACTTTTTTTTATTTCGATGCATTTCTGATATATTTTTGCAAAGATTTATTGCGAATATTTTTTAGAAAGGTATACGGTTTTATTTTAGATTGTAAAAGAAGTAAAATTATAAATTTTTATGTTTCTTTTTGTTAGAGATGGACAAATTTATGAAAAGGTACTTCATATTAGTCAGATGATGTTGATATAAGTACAAGTAAAGTACCTACATCACAAACCTTCAAAAAACACAAGCGAATATGATAATAAAGAACCAATCAAAATACGTTTTCAATCATCTAAAATGAAAAATAATTTGTAAGTGAACATTAGATAATATGTTTATGAGAAAAAACCTGTGGTTTAGCAGCTAATTTTACAATTACAAGTCTGCTGTAATTATTTGCAGATAAAAACACAATAGAATAATTTTATTTTTTAAACATTTATTTATATGACAGATATACACTCTAATACATTATGCACATTCCAGCAAATACTGGGATAACTAATATTATCTGATGACAATAAGATTTGCACATAATTTATTGTCCATCTTTGAATTTTAAGAATAACATTTTATCCAACATTTTCAATAATTAAAATTTGTTAACTGACGATGATCGATGAGAATGCAGTCTTCAACAATTATCATTCAAACCACTAAACATCACATGACCACTATATGGAGAGTGTTGTTTTGTTTTGAATTGTTTAATTATCATTCAACTGTCTTACCTGCAATTACTATCTGTGAAAAGTTTATATTATCCAGAATAATATACAATATCTTATAAAAAGAGGAATTGCTAGATATGCACTCAATGGTATTAATCATAGCAATTCTTTTGGGTGCATACTGTAGGCCATAAAATGCATCACACCACCCCAATGATAGTAAGAAGCAATGTTTTGCTGTTTTCTTTTATTTAAATAAATGGATGTAAATATTCGATTAGTCCCAGTAGAAAAAGTTATTGGCCAACACTTTTACGAAATATATTTGGTTGTCTTTTTCCAAATGACTCAATTCGATTTAAAAGGTAAATACATGTATGTTTATTTACAATAAAATAATATATAGGTGATTAATTTGTAGTAAAAAATTACTTGTAGTTATTTATCAAAATTGATTAATTGTAATTTGTCAGAAAGTATTTGGCAATGTAATGTGTACACGTGATGTAGTGTCAATCTTTAATTTATGCCAAGGCAAATGTTCTTAGTATTTTTTCATGAGAAACATAATGATTAAATAATAGAAATTGCCCATTAATGCGAATGATGCAATCGAATATTTTCAAATTATGATGTCCTCAGTTAACAAAAATTGTGTTCAAATAGTCATGACATGACACCTTTTTTGCACACTTCATATAGACAATGCCAATTTTATGTCAAGGATTGTAAAAAGAAAATTTTCATTCCTAAAGTAACATGTTTCAAGGGCTCGAAAATAATGTGTGAGATAAGGCTGTTTCATTTATAATAATTTTAAAAAGGTAATTACGCTTTTGTGTATATTTTGTACAAAATAAAAAATTCAGAGCACTTCATTAATAGTAAAATAAAACATTTTGTTCATAGACAAAATTCTGTAGTTTTACTGAGGCACACAGACGTTTTTTATTTGATCGTGATTTAAAACTTCGAATAAATTTCGTTTAGTAAATGTTTTTTAATATAATACACCATATACACCTTAAATGAAACTCTACAATGCACATTAACATATGATTTATTTTATTTTCTTACAGTTTCAACTAGCCAGCAGTCATCATCAGAGCTACAACATTTAAACGTATATAATTAATATACAATATCTATCTATACATACGCCAATATATATACACATACATATAGAAATAGAAATATAAATATAAAAAACAACATTCCAAACACTCCAACTATTAACCTAAATATGGATCTTTAACATCTCTACAATCTAAAACCTCTTTATCCACAGATAGTTTTTAACTTCTTTTATATAAAATTTTATTTTTAACAATTATTTTTTCATATTCTAATCATTAAAAATTTAAATTTACATTTTAATTTATTTCTTCTATTTTAATTATTTATATATTACACTTTAATCAATAACATTAACATAATATCCTTATAATTTTACTTCCTCTTAATTTCTATTTTAAAATCATCTTACATTTTGAAACTCAGTACTTTTTCTTCTATGACTTAAATAATTTCAAACAAAAATTAAATTCACCTATTTCCTTATTTTCTTAATCCCTACACCCTCTGTAAACACATTCTGAAACTATATCTTATTCCAATTCTTTAAAATCCACGCATACATATTTTTTAATAAAAATTCCTACAAATTCAACATTTTCAAACCATAATCCTTATAAGAGATGGCCTAATGATTCTAATCAATATAGCCTTGTTTTATCCCTCACATCCTCAGTAAGATTTATCATTCTAATACTTCCTATTTCAACTTATGCCCTGTCCACAATGAATGTAAAAAAATAGGTGATCTTTTATCATATCTATGCTGAGTCATTCTTGTAAAAATTGAATTCTTTGTTTCACCCACATACCTATTGTTTCATGTTATTCTTTACAAGATTTACACAATTCTATACACTCCATTTATGCACTTTTTTATATTTTCTTTATATTTATTAACCAAAATACAAATAATACTTTTTCTTCTCTTATTTACTACTTTAAATTTTATTACATTATTAAAATTTCTATTAATTCTCCGAATTATATCATTTATATTCTTTGCAATATTATTATATGTTTATTAATACCAATATATTTATGTTTGTTCTTCTTTCAATTACTTTCATTATTATTTCCAATAAATCTCTTTTCGGACATTCTTATATTATTCTCTATAATCTTTACTGGGTAATCATTACTTTTAAGTTCCTTAATTATCAACTTCATTTGCATCATTATCATTGTTTTTATTTGAGCAATAATTTATAGTTCTATTTTTGAAGTAATACTATTTAGTTTATATGTGTTAACTACATTTTATTTCCAATTACCTGTTATTATCTATATTTTCATCCATTTATATATTGGTGTCTCTATTTTATATCTACCATTAGAATATGACTTCATTAATAGAATATCCAAATATGATAGATTATTTTCCTATTCTTTTCCTATTGTAAATTTTATGCTTGCATCTAATCTATCAACTTGTTCAAGAAAAAAGTTTATTTGCTTTTGACTTTTATTAAAAATCAATAGATAATCATCCATGTATCTTTTCCTAAATATTGGAGCATTCATATTACCCATCATTAAATCTTCTATTTTTTCCTTATACATATCACTTAGCACTGCACTTATTGCCCCTTCTACTAATAATCTTTTTTATTGTTTATAATACAATTAAACTCAAATGTGATTGCCTTGCAACAAATTTCCATAATCTCTATCAATCTTCCATTTGATATTTCTATTTCATTACGCTTGTCATTTTTATATATATTAATATAAGAATAATATAAAAATGTCAGAAGAGAGATATACTGTTAATAATAATGTGGAGAATAATAAAAAAATAAAGATAAATATATGGGTATTTATACATATAATAATAATATTGTGAAGAATAAAAATAAAATAATTTGGGGAATTAATAGACATTTGCATAATATAATAAAATTTAAAGTAGTAAATAAGAGAAGGAAGAGTATGCTTAATATTTTGGATAATAAATATATAAAAAATATAGAAATTGTATAAATGGATTGTATAAAATGGAGTGTAAATCGTGTAAAGAAAAACATGCTAGGAAGAGTTATGTGGATGAAGCAAAGAATGCAGTTTATACAAGATTGACTCAGCATAGATATGATAAAACATCACCTGTTTATTTGTATTGTTTGGAGACAGGGCATAAGTGTGAGAAGGGAAGTATTCAGAATGATAAATCATACTAGATATGGGAAGGATAGAAAAATAAAGGAAGGCTATATTCATCAGAAGCATTAGTCATATAATAATTGATAAAATATATTCACATAAACATAATTATGATAAAATCTATCAATTCCTGTGACATTTTCAAAACATGATTAAAAAAATTAAGGCTTGAATATAACATTTTTATTTCACATTTAAACCCATGCTTAGAGGTATTTCTGTATTTTGCCATTCCTAATTACATCTAAGATGCAAAACTTGAACAAAGTTAACATACCTTTATATAGATGTCAAATAACAACTTGTAATTTAAATTAACTCATCATTTTGGAGTTACAATATTTTCACCTATTTCCATCATCTAATATTTATTGCTCAAGGCAATACATGTTTTTAAATACATGGTTTTTTTTAGCAATCAGAGACAAATTAATGATTAACACTTTGATACATACTTTTTTCATTTTCATGAGTTACAAGCCTGCTTAATGACAATTTTCACATGACAAGCAAACCTGACCTTTCAGGTTTGTAATATTATATCTTATGGTGTTCAGTTAGTCATCAATAGTAGTTGGGGTTAGTATTGCCTAAAATTTAATTTCTGATATTATAATTTGAACCTATTTGAAATGTTTAAGCAAAATTTGAATTTTTCTAAAACCCATGCAACATTTACTATTAAATGATGAAAATGGACCTACATGTAATAACTACTATTATGACTTCATAACCAATCTTGACGAAAAGATAAATGTTCTGGTTTTGTACAGATATATGGATTCCTGAAAAGTTCTATATATTAAAGTGTATCAGCATGTATATATTTACTATTTTCATTTCTATTTCTACAGGCATTTTTTCATTGTGAAAAGTTTTAAGAGAAACAAATCACCAATTGTATTGCTATCTAGTGTATTATTTGGCAATCAGAGTTTTTAAAAATGTATAACATCTCTGTCTTTCTAGTTTTCATTCCATCATTGCATTTGCAATATTATGCTTTTATCAATTTGAGGCTAAGATTTTTCCTTGAAAGGAACAAAGTCATGAAACCAATGATCATTTTTATTAGATTTATTCCAGTCAAGGAACAAAAAATTAAGCAACAACAACATAATAAATTTACTGGTTGCAACCAGTTTGAATAAATACAATGATATTAAAGCAGTTCAATGGCCATATATTTTACTAAAAGCACATCTCTGGAGTTCTTTATATGTTAAAGCATCAGCTGGGAAGTGAACACGAGACAACTGCTTGGAATGCAACTATGCATTGAGTACCATTGTGAATAGTTATGACAAATCCATTTCTTTTCAATAATATTTAAATTCCAGATCAGCTGTTTAATCATGCCATCCATTTTAACTTATTTAAGACTATCCTCTAATAGAAGCTTTCACAAATTCTGATTTCCATCTGCAAAAAACAAATATTCCTTTTACATCAGGTGCTATGAATTTTGAATTCAACACAGCATACTATATTCTTTTAAAAATTCATTAACATAAAACTTAAATTTGTCTGATACCAGTTTATTAAATATTCCCTTTAGCATTATCACTTGTCTACTATAACTTATAACGTTTGTAAACATATTAATAATAATATTTTTCTTAATGCTACTTTAAAATTATGTAAGAATATACAGAAAATGTTTATTTATAGTGTCATGTCTTCAAAGCATGAGTAATCAATAATTATAAGATGTATTTAAATGATAAAATAATAGAATTTAAACTTTTTTCTTCAATATCTCTAAAATAATATTGGCAAGTGTGCAACATGGATTTCAATTTACGTGCTAAGATGAATGCACATAATACAACCAAGACAATGGTTTTGATTTAAATTTAAATTGCATAAATGCTTATGTAAATCTAAATGCAATACTGTAAATACATACTTTTGCATCTTTAGTTTTTCCATAACTATAGACAATTTATTGACATAAATTTTGTTTTTGATTTTTTAACTTTAAAAAAAAATTATATTTCTTGACATTGCTGCATATCTGTTGGACTCTATTTTAATTTTGAATTTCAGGCATCATTATAAATGTCAGAAACCAATTGGAAGATGGAGATTTTGAAAGTATAAATAACATTTAAGTATCTAACAATATTATGGTAATGGTTATTATAATAAAAATGATTGTTTTACTATCATACTCATTTAAGTGATTGTTTTGTGACTTCAATTTGTAATATTGTTTTTTTGTGGAAAAAGCATATACAATTCATTGAATTATCATGATGTTTATAACTAGATTTATAAATGGCTAAAGATTGGTTGACTTTGAGTCATAAATTTTTATGCTGTTAATTTTTATTTCTTAAATTGATAGCTTAAATAGTTTTTGGTGATTTCTGGATGTATCTGCACATCTTTTCTTGTTGTATCCCAAATCCTATTGACAAAGTCAAAAACCAAACTTCAATTTTGTGATTAGATAAGGAATCTATTTTTTTTTATATTAATTTGTAGCATGCTTTTGATTAGACTTTTTATATTGTTGCTTTTAATTTTTTTGTACTTTAATTTTCTTAATATAAAATTATTTTATGATGAAAATTGTATTTAAATATATGTCTATAAAAAATTAATTTTTCTGGGCATAATAAAAATTGTTTCATTATTTTTGAAGTAATTTTTAAGTTTGATGTAATAAAAAAGTTAATTGCAAACAGTGAATGTCATTTAGATAAAAAGTTTATGGGTTAATTATACTTTGTAAAACTTGTTTTAATAAAAATGACTTAAATTTGGGTAATACTTTTCCTCTTAATAAAATAAAAAGTAATCCCAAACCATTAAGAGACGTTACTAACAATTAAGTACTTATTACTCAGATGCGATCCCACAACCTCTCACAAAAGAGAACTATGCCAAAAGCTTTTGTCTACTTGACTGTTGGTTGGCCATGGAACAGACACAATGGTGAAGGCGTTCGCGGATATATCACATAACACTAATTAATATAGGTGAACGCCTATTCTAGTTTACAATTACTTCCTAGCTCACAAAGCAACATATAGAAATACCTATGCTACTAAAACAAGCTGCAGTCTTAATCTAAATATAACCTATTTAACCAAGGCTTTTGTTATTACAATAGAATTTGTTTTCACTGACTGAACTAAAAGATATAATATATATGAATTAAAGTACATGTAAAACTTTAAATACCCCATTGTTTTATACATTTATCATTCATTGTGTTTTTTTACTTTTTCATTAGCGCTCTCTAGTGATAAATGGTCAATGTTATTTAAATCTTTTGTGTCGTAATTCGTAATTACATTATTGTCAGTAAATAGAATAAGTAATAAAAATAGTAAGCAAAATTTATGTAAAAATGCAAATCTATAATTAAATGCTAAGTTTAATATGACATAAAGTTAGTATAAAAACTGGGTTGTCATCTGATCCTTCATGTCAGCTTCTAGAGGTGGGATTTCTAGATAAATTTTTACAAATATGCCATTTCCACAGCCGCACCCAAGCCTTTAAGCATTCTTTCTAAAATAAATCCTAGAAAGATTGTTAACTCGGAGTTAAGCTTTCTTTCAATACTAAAAGGTAGACTGTTAACTCGGAGTTAAGTCTTCTTTCTATGATGAAATCTAGAAAGAATGTTAACTTGGCTTAGCGGCTAACGGTGTGGCTTTTTCCAATTTAAAATCAGAGGAAAATAACGTGGTTGTTTGTGTCATGCACTATATTGTAATGCTGTCTTATGTTTTTGATGTAACAATATCGTACAAGGGTATATTAATTTGATCATGTCAAATTTATTTAAATTTTCATTGGTACTATTTTTTAAGACAAATTGATGTACGGTTACATTTTAACAATTTTAACAGTATTGTGATTGTTCCTCATAAATTCATATTTCTCCTAAATTTTCGATTACGGTGGGTAAGGGTAATATTTTAAAGATCACGCTTTGAGTCACGTTTCAGCAAGAAATTTTTCAAGACAAAAAGTATGGCAAATTCGAAAACAGAAAATATAAGAATTACCAAACATGGAAAACAGTGCTCTAACATTTCTATAGCAGAAAAACATCCTGCTGAAAGAAAAGAGATGTTTGTGTGGTGAATGTATGAGACTTGAGGTCCTTAAAGATCTTTGGACTTTCATTTGTAAGTCTAGTTCTTGCCAAAAGAAATGTGCACTTCGAAAAGGCAGCTGGTTTGAGTGATTTCAAATGCCGTTTGTCAATTCTTTACATTTTCTGCATTACTGGAGCCGTGATGAGTTGACCGTACAGCATGCCATTAATGACATTGAAATGTCTCAAGATTCATTAGCCAGATGGAAAGAAGCTCTCCGGGAATTATGTTGCAAAACCCTTGCTTTAAGACCTTCCAGTCAAGTTTTAGGATCAGGTTTGATAGTAGAGGTGGACGAAACACTGTTCAGTCGATGTGAGAACCACCAGGGAAGAGTGCTTCCTCAGCAATGGATATTTGGTGGCTTTTGCAGAGAGACTGGAGAATGTTTTGCCATGCTCGTTCCATCATGATCTGCGGCCACTGTTCTGCAAGTCATACAGGAAAATACCAAGCCTGGATCCACAATTTACTCCGACTGCAGGAAAGGATATAAAACATCCCATTTGAAAGCAGCACGTTTTTAACACTTCACCATGAACCATCGCTATAATTTTATTGATCCTAAAACAGGAGTTCACACACAAAACATCGACCATCTTTGGGGCTGTCTGAAATCACAAAATAAAAACAGCGTGGAACACCTAGAAGTTCAATAAACAATTACTTGTGTGAATTCCTTTGGCGATGTCTTCATAAAGATGGAGATGTTTTTAATAGAATACTATTTGAGATGAAGATAAAACAGAAATAGTTTTATGCTGTTTTTTAAATTATTTCGTTTCTGTTATACTGTTTTTCGTTTCATGGGCATGTTACGGTACATGTATTGATTTCTTGTTTCGAGGTAGAGTTTTGTTTGTTAAAAAGTTTAATAGACACAATAATAGTTGTTAAAACTGTTGAAATCATTTTATCAACAAAGAAGAGAGAAATGTGGAGGTAAGTTATTTTTTAAAAACACTTTTTTTTAGCTGTTATTAAAGAGATTTTATTTCTGTTACATTTTTTTTTTTTTGCATTTCACAGACAGTTTTAGTTTTATTGATTGGTTTCTCAGCGTTGAGTTACGTTTTTGACATAAATAAACCTAAATTTGTTTAAACCATATCTTCAAAATTTGTTAAAATAATTTTTTCAACAAAGAAAAGAAAAACGAAAGAATCTGTAGGTGAGTGACATTATCCATTTATTATTTAGGGGTAAATATATATGATGCAAACCTTATTGTAAAAGTAAATTTAATTTGTCTACCAGTAAATATTATTAACCAAATTGATAAATAAAGTAACATAACATACACAAACAATAATTGTTGTTAACCAAAAAATGTAAATTATTATTTAAAAATACACAAAAACACCCCTCCCACTAATTGTTGTCAATCAAATGTAAACAAATTAAAGTAATGAAAATTATTATTTAAAGATCCATACCCCTCCCCGTTGTTTCTTTAATTTTGTCACATAATTTTTAAAAACTGTATTACTATTTAAACACAACCCAAATTACTATTTAAACGTACACCAAAAAAGATGCTTTCTTGTCAATAATAATCAAATTTAAAACTTTTATTGTCCCATTGTCAAAAATATTATGTTTTTGGGAAACCAAAACAATAATTTATAAATGAAAAAAAAAGTCAATCGGTTGTCAATCAAATGTAATAAATAAAAGTAACTTCAATTTTGATTTAAACATACACACACACAAAAAAAAAAACACTTTTTCCAAATATTTGTTGTCGGCAATCAAATGTAACATAAAAAGAAAGGTAAATTAGTATTTAATCAGAATCCAAAAACACCCACCCCTCTCACTAATTATTGTCAGCAATCAAATGTACACCACCACTAAAAGTAACGTAAACTACTATTCTTTAAACGATTATACCCTTTTCCCCAATAATTGTTGTCTACAATCATACATACAAAAAAACACCCCTCCCAATAATTACTATCGGTAATCAAATGTAAACCAATCAAAGTAAGACCGCAACTTAAAACTACTATTGTTTAAACAGTTAACCCACCCCTTCACCCAATAATTGTTGTCTACAACCGTACACACAAAAAACACCCCTCCCAATAATTGTCAAACAAATGTAAACCAATCAAAGTAAGATGGCAACTTATTATTTAAACGTAACCCAAATTACTATTTGAAACTACACCGAAAATCAACCTTTTGTCAATAAAAATTAAACAAACAACAACTATTATTGTCCCATTGTCAAAAATATTTATTCGTAGAAACAAAAATCATAATTTACAAACAAAAGGAAGTCATATTGGTCATTAATCAAATGTAAACCGATAAAATTAACGGTTTTAATTTTTATTTAAACATACACACGCACGTGAAAAAAAAAACACTTCTGATAATTGTTGTCGGAAATCAAACGTAAACCTATCAAAGTAATGTAAATTATTATTTAATCGTACACAAAAACATTCCTCCCACTAATTGTTCTCGGCAATCAAATGGAAACATATCAAAGTAACATCAATTATTATTTAAAGATCCATCCAAAAAAAACCCGTTCTCTCTTAAATTTCGGCAATCCAATTTTACAAAAACAGTAATACTATTTTTTAAAAAAAAAAACAAATTACTACTTGAACACACACCAAAAAAGACCCTTTGGTGGCAATAAAAAGTTAAAAAAAGCAACTATTATTACACCATCATCAAAAATATTATTTGGGAAAAATAATTCAGAAACGAAAGAAAGTAAACTTTGTAAACAAACAAACAAACAAAAAAAAAGTCAATATTAATAGAGAATCGCTGGCCTGGAAACATTATATTAATGTGTTTTTGATTAGAAATCATGCCTCTAGTGACTGACATGAAGAATCAGATGACAGCCAAAAACTGAATATATTTCGTGCGCATTAACTATATTTATATGAATTTATAGCAATAATTTTATAAGAAAAAACTTTGAGGAATCAGTATCATTCAAGTGATATCTTTTCTGGTGCACTTACAGGCATGATGATGAGTGGCTTACATAAAAGTATATAATTTATTCATATTATTTGTTATAATAAATTTGAATTTTGTTTTATTATTTTGGCATTGACAAAGTGAAATCAATCTCAAAGTAATTTTTGTGCACGGTAATTTGGCAAACAGTAGTGGAAATATATCAAGCATGAATATGTAGAAGGCTCAGATTCTATGCCTGCCCAATTTTTATCACAATAGTAAATTTGATATATGCAGGAAAGTAACACTTAAAGATTTCCTTTTTTTAATTTCAATGCATTTTTGATATATTTTTTCAAAGATTTATTGCGAATCTTTTTTAGAAAGGTATATGGAATTATTTTAGATTGTAAAAGAAGTAAAATTCTAAATTTTTATTTTTCTTTTTGTTACAGGTAGACAAATTTATGAAAAGGTACTTCATATTAGTCAGGTGATGTTATATAACTACAACTAAAATGCCTACATCACAAACCTTCAACTAAACACAAGCGAATGTGATAATAAAGACCAAATTAGAACATGTTTACAATGATATAAAATGAAAAATAATTTGTATGTGAATATTAGGCAATATGTTGATGAGAAAATAACTTGTGGCTTAGCTGCTAATTTTACAATTACAAGTCTGCTGTAATTTTTTGCAGTTAAAAACACAATACAATTATTTAATTTTTTTAAAAATTTATTTATATGACAGATATATGCTTTAATACATTATGCACATTCCAGCAAATACTGGGATGACTAATATAATCTGATGACAGTAAGGTGTACACATAATTTATTGTCCATCTTTGAATTTTATAAATGACTTTTTATCCAACATTTTCAAAAAATAAAATTTATTAACTGCCAATGATCGAAGACAATGCTGTCTTCAATGATTATCATTCAACTGTCTTACCCTGCACTTACAATCTGTGAGGAGTTTATGCCTGTAAAATATTATCCAGAATAATATTAGATATCTTATAAAAAAAAGAAATTGCTAGATATGCACTCATTGGTATTAATCATAGCTATTCTTTTGGGTGCATATTGTAGGCCAGAAAATGTGTCATACCACCCCAATAGTTGTAAGAAGCAATGTTTTGCTGTTTTCTTTTACTGGAATAAATTGGTGTTAATATTCGATTAGTCCCAGTAAAAAAAGGTATTGGCTGACCCTTTTACGAAATATATTTAGTTGTCTTTTTTCAAATAACTTGATTCGATTTAAGAGGTAAATACGTGTATGTCTATTTACACTAAAATAATTTATAGGTCATTATTTTGTAGTAAAAAATTACTTGTATTTATTTACCAAAATTGATTAATTGTAATTTGTCAGAAGGTATTTGGCGAATGTTACATGTACATGTGATGTAGTGTCAATCTTTAATTTATCCAAAGCTAATGCGAATGATGCTATCAAATATTTTCAAATTATGATGTCCTCTGTTAACAAAAATTGAGTTCAAATGGTCATGACATGACACCTTATGTGCAGACTTTATATAGACAATGGCAATGTTACGTCAAGGATAGTGAAAAGAAAATTTTCATTTCTAAGGTAACATGTTTCAAGGGCTCAGAAATAACATGTGTGACAGCGCTAAGTTTTATTTATAAAGATTGTAGAAAGATAATTACACTTTCATGTATAGTTTGCACAAAATAAGAAATTCAGTGCACTGCATTGATGGTAAGAGAAAACATTTTGTTCATAGACAAAATTCTGTACTTATATGCAGCACACAGATTTTTATATTTGTTTGTGTTTTATTAAAACTTTGAATAAATTACTTTTGGTAGATGGTTTTTTTAATATAATACACCATATAAACCTTAAATGACACTCTACAATGCAGTTTAACATATGATTTATTTTATTTCCTTACAGTTTCAACTGTCCAGCAGTCATCATCAGAGCTACAACATTTAAACATATATAATTAATATACAATATCTATCTATACATATACCAATATATATATTGTGCCCTTATCTATAGGTCATAATAAGGTAGAATGGTCAATTGCTAAAAAAATTTTAAATTTTAAGATATGTTTGTATGATATATGAATAATAGTAGGATAATTAGATTTTATAGTACAATTTAAGGCTGAATTGAATACCTGGTATATAAAAGTGTAATGAATTATTTAAAAAAAACAATTAAATAAAGCTTAATTATATTCTTGCTTATGGTTGTAAAAGCTGGCCATATAAAATAACACAGCTATAAATAGTTAAAAATATATTAATAATTCGAGTATGATGTTTTAAAACTAATAAATTAAATAAATGCTATATGTAGTGTTATAATTATATTTAATAGTCAAAATTAATAGAGTATATTTTGAGATAAACTTTATGATGGTGAGAATTATATTTGGTTCTACATTTTTAAATTATTTTTCCAAATTTTTATCTAATTATTTTTATATAATATAATATATCAGTTTTGGTAATTTAGACCGAGACGTAAATTTAAAAAAAAATCATCTGATAAAGTTAGCTATCTATCGTTAAAGTAAAAGTTGAAATATTAAATGTTATTTTAATAATTGTTTTAAAGTTTAAAATGATTTTGATAAAACTATAATTGAGTTTAAAAATACTATTCTAAGTAATATTTTAAAACATGACGTCATAAATTCTTTATTTTAAAAAGTTAATCTATTATAAAACTAAAAGTGTGTAAATTTGTTCGCGCTAAAAAAGTCATTAACCAATCAATGGAGGTATTTAGCAGATGAAAAAAATAGAAATTAGATGGAGCGGGAGAAGTAATGTGTAAGTAAAGGAAGGAGTAACATATTTTTAGCTGTATAAGATCGTAAGCTAGAAAAGTGATATAATTTTAAAATTTTATATTTATTTTAAAAGTTTTTTAAAATATAATATTTTGAACTACCTTTAAATGGAAGGCTAGTTTAAAAGTTTTCTTACCAGGATATTTTATTCAAGTTTAGCCGAAACCTTGCAGTAAAAATGGAAATACTACAGAAAACAGTATATAGAAGTTATGATAAAGGAAAAATATTTGTAAAGTGCCTTGATACAGCTTTATTTATGCTCAACCAGAAACTTATTATTGTAACTCAGAGGAATATAATTTGGACATTATACGGAAAACTTAAAAGAGAAGTTACTTGCCATCAGAAAAATTTATGACGCACAAATTTATAAGGCTACTCCGAAGTTTTTTATTCTTTTCTGTGAAAAGAATTAAGATGCGTAGATCATAAAGAAAAAAATTGTTTATAAAGTTATAACAGAGAACGAATGTTTGTCCTTTTTAAAGGAAACATTACAAAGTATATAGATACCAGAACTTTAAAAGAAAGGAAAAATTACCGAATAATGATATGAAAGAGTCATTATTTTTTTTTTAAAAAAAAAGGAAAAGAAAAAACTTTATCTAAGAAGAATTAAAAATATTATAAAGTGTTCATTATAAAAGTGCTTAATAAAGATAGAGATTAGGAAAATGGAAATTTAAATTATTTAATGAAAATGGATCCATGGAGACAGAAAAATTTACTGAATATTTAAATCAAAGTACCTAGAAGATGCATCATAAAAGTCATGCGGGAAAATATTAGCAGAAAATATTAGAAGAGAATGTGTAGACGTTTTCTTTACGGGATTAATTGATATCATAATTAATAATTGTATTAAATATTATAAAAAAAAACAAGGATTGTCGTCTATGAATATTTATTAAACAGAGCAATAATTGTTTTGCCTTAAAATTGAACAAGCAGGGAGAAGAACATTAAGGGACTGAAGAAGAAATAATAAACATTTTTTTTAGCTTTAGTATGAACGGTTTTCAAGGAAATTTGATGAAGAAGTACAGTAAATATAGTTTGAATATTTTTTACTAATTTATTTTAAAATATAAAATGTTATGTGAGATTAGCGAAAACATAAAACATAAATTTAGTAATATTAAAATTTAAATATAATAGCTTGATAAAATTATAGAAATAGTGTTTAAAATAAAGTGTATGGATGTGAATCTTATATCTACAAGGATCAAATGGATGGTGAAGCCTACGGAACGCGATCGAGGAGATAAAGGTCGTTTGGTAATTTTAATAGTTATTTATAATGCATAATGTATTTTTTTTAGATCATCTATTGACCTAAGAATGAAGTGTGAAAGTCTTAATTATATGTACACATTTTATGCAACATTTTAACATATAATGAGATAGGAGTAATTCGGAATATGCATGCAACCATTTATTTAAATTATATTAATAATATAATTTAACAGAACAATTGTGTGATTCTTTTGAACTTTCATGTGATAAAGTATTCAGATATTTAAATAGTTTGTATATGATTAAATATACGGAGGAAAGTAGTAAAAAGATTTTCTTATTGAACAGCGGAATAGTTTTAAAATGTCAATGAATTTTATTATTGATAGTAATGCAGATATGTATTTGTCGATGTACAGTATAGAAAAAATCTTGAGAAATAAGATCGAATAGTGACTTGGAAGTACTAGTGGAGAGGAAACCAAGATGATGTGTTTTTTTTAAGAAATAGGAAAATATAAGGGATTTGGATCATATTTAGTTTTGTGTGATTTAGTATAGTTAACTAAGTCCTATGACTGAACACATATGGTTTGGACAGTATTTTGCATATCTTTAAACTTTTGATGTTAGAATAAAGCTGAAGAAATAGCTTTAGCATCGTTCCTATGATAGAGGTTGGTAGACAGGTAAAGGTCACTCCTCTATAGTGTTTTTTAATTCACTGTGCCATGATTGTCAAGGTATATGACGAGTAATATTCTAGTTGTATTTTGATCCTATGCATCTATCTTCGCTATCCTTATTTCGTGAATCTGCATCGGTCAGAAAGATATTTTCAAAGAAATAATGAATAAAATAGAACTGAAGATATGTTATCGTTTATGTAAGAATAGTTTATTTGCTTGAATGTATAGAATTGTGTAACTTTAAAATTGAAAGTCCAAAATATCACAAAGAGAGAAAGAATCATATAATACATTGTAAAATTAATTCAGAAATGAATATAAGATTTTGAAAAGAAATCTAAACCAAGTATTTTAAAAGTGATAATAAAATTTGAATGTTTTTTTTTTTTAAATATTAATGTTGGAGGGAATGAGTATTGCATATTTATCAAGAGAAAATTCAATAAGGTATAATAAACATATACTTGTGCATGGTATATTAATAGTTATAATTATATCATCCAAAGTAAGGCTTGAATGAGAATATTAGGATTAATAAACATTGGATAATGAATAATAAAAACCTAATACCGAATGTAGAATAGTGTTTTGACTTTGTAAGATTCCATACAACCAATATGAAACTAAATTTTGTTATTTTGTAGAATTTTATTAGGAATGTAAATTTTTGTTAAAAAAATGTAATTTTAATAATATTAGGGATGAAAAGTGTTTGTGATAATCATATAAGAAATGCATTTTGTAATAAGCTAACCATAATAATAAATCAAGTAATAATACTGTATTTTCTTAAGTGTTAAAAAAAAAAAAAGATTTAACTAGGAAAAGTAAATAATATTTTGATTTCATTTTATAAACTAATAAACTAAGTTGAGATATGAAAGTAAGGGATATCCAATGTATATAGTGTAAAAATATTGTTAAATTATTTATGTTGTTAATAAACTTTGTTTTAAATTTGTTTTAAAGTTTTGTGTCCGAGTTGTTATTTCTCCACATGGATGCATGAAATCACGATACATTTATAATTGAAACAGACATATAAATTTTGCACAAAAGGTAAACATAAAAGTGTTATAAGAATTTTGAGAATTTATTGGTATGTTAAAATTAAAAGATCATAATTTTATATTATTTATTGGTCATAAGTCGGTTGCCACAATATTACATTAAATTATATGCTAATGTTGCCACATGTATTCTGTTGTCAGATTATTAAAATACTACCACGTACATATTTATTTATTTCATTTCAGGAAGAAATAAGATTATATTATATTATTATTTTTTATTATTGTTAGTTGCTGTGTAGTAGATTATGACATAAAATTCCCTTTTCATATTTTACTACCGTAATTTTAAATCAGTTAGAATACAATTTATGAACCTGAGATTTTATTTTATTTTACTTCATTTTATTTAATTGAGCTAGATTCTTGTTATAAAGAAGATTAAGATATGATTATTATTTTAATCGTAGTGAATAGAGCTCAGAAAGTCGTAAGAATACTATGAGTTAGTTATTTGGTATAGTAAAAAGGGGGGATAGTGTTCTTATGCCATTGAGGTAGTATCGTGTGGATAATGGCTCAATGTAGTCTATCTCGTTCCCTGTATTGTCACTCCACGTCTCATGAAAATAGTAAATATTTGTTTAATTCATTTTAAAATTGAACCGTATTTGTATTTTAAAATTAGAGCTAGTAATCATTTTAATTAATGCTGAATATTTCATTTATTTATTTGTTAACTGAGCTAGAACCCGTAATAAACAGTATATTTTGGGGTGAGAATGCACGGGGGGAGGTTAGAATATATACACACATACATATAGAAATATACATATAAATATAAAAATCAATATTCCCAACACTCCAACTATTAACTTAAATATGGATCTTTAACATCTCTACAATCTTAAACCTCTTTACCCCCACTTATATTCAATTAACTTCTTTTACATAAAATTTTATTTTTAGCAATTATTTCTTCATATTCTAATCGTTTAAAATTTACATTTACTTTTTAATTTATTTCTTCTATTTAAATTATTTATATTATAACGATCCGGAGTAAGCTACTTAACATAATCTGCACTATGAGGGCGCCATCTAGGCATTTGAACCTAGTAAAATTTATAACATAGGCAGATACGTAAGTAAAAAAAAAATTTTTTTTTATATCTTTTGATATCTGGTCATTAGCCCATTGTCACTAGCTCAGTGGAATAACAGATATTTATATTTTATAAAAAAATTCTTATCTAAGAATATATTAAAAATTAATTAAATAAGCCACTGACAGTAATTAACATACAAACATTTATTTACGCACATATATATATAATTTAACATTATTATTTTGGCATGTTTACTTTAACATTTAACATTATTTTTACTTTATAATTTTAACTTGATTTTAATTTGATTTTAGAATTTAAATTTACATTTTAATTTTTATAATATTATAATTTTACATTTTAATTTTTTATAAGTTCACACAGATGGGTTTATAAAAGTTTGTTTTATAATGTTGAGTATAGATTGGTTACATAAATTATACGGTTAAAGACATTTCAAAATAAACATAAATGATCAAAATACAAAGTCATTGATACCGTCAATTGCAGAGGGAAATTTATAAGTAACCCCATAGCATTCACCATAAGATGCTTGCATTGACACCAATAACTTAAAAGACATCCGAATAAATACATTTTAGATACTCACCATAAGAAATCATTATTTATCGAATGTCTACATATTTTGATCTTATATGAAAACACAAAACATAATTAACCGATAACGAATCTATGCTAGTGTCTATAAACAACTTAAATTTAATGCATTTTTATTTAGTGTGAGTATGAATAGACTACATAGATTTGCATTTGAAGATAAAACATTCTATCCCCTTTTAACCTTAGGCTAAAAGTTCGCAGTCAATCTGGTGTCAATCCATCTGATATATCGATGTATTCAATGTAATACGAATACAGCAACACAAAATAGGTTAAAATAAGACATTGACTCTCATCAGATAGGAATATTACATCTATCTAACGAGAAGAAAAATAAAAAAAACTCCATAGAAATGGACTGCGGTCATTTTGCTGACTTACGATCGCATTCCCTAGGCAAGAGGAAGTGTGCAGCATATACAAGCGATTCTGCCCATAGTGAATCTTGCATTACATCTACTAACTACATCAATATATCCAATCCATTGACCCAATTCAACAATGACATGAATAACCTAAGATTACCCTCCCCTAATATAACTTTACAATTGAAAAGTTTAGTATTTAGAGTTCTTTTGTTTAGAAATGTTCATAAATTATATATTTCTTAGTTTTGAAAAATGTCCGTTTTCTCTGATTTCTTATTATGGAAGGTATTAATCCCATGAAGTCATAAAGAGATCGGTGTGCAGTTAATTGCTGGTCCTTTATGGTTGATGGTATTTGTCCAGGCCTTGATGTCCTGTGGCCCGCAATATCAGAAAACAATGTTTCATTTTTTTTAACAACTGAAGGAATTGAAAGTGCATCTTTCAATCTCTTCTCCTTCAACTCTGCACTAACACCTATAGCCACATCATAATAACTAATAATTTCCAAAGTTTTTCTTTTATATTAATTTTAAGGATCCAATGGACATTACATCATTGTTGATGATGATCCTTCCATTGAGGTCCAATTTCCTGATGGATTTCTCTCATTTCCTATTAGTTTCTATTGTTTTCCTATCTGACTGTTGCTTATACATTTAAATGCCCAAAGGCTAGTTCACTTTGACTAATTAAAATAATCATTTCCATTTTTCAATAACATTAATGTGTTTTCCAAACTTAAAGATATATTTTTATCTCTAAATCTTTTTGTTGAAAGATTTCATTTTTCTATTTTTAATAAACTTTTATTTTAATAATTTTTTTTATCTGTGCAATTTTATATATATAGGAGTTTAAGATGATTTTTTAATTTTCAATTTTTAATTCTTAAAAAAGAAGTTTTTATTTGTGAACTTTTATTCTTTTCACGTTTAATAATAAAAAAACAATGTAACATATGTATGTGCTTGTTACAATATATTACACATTAATCAGTAACATTAACATAATATCCTTTTAATTTTACTTTTTCTTAATTTTTATCTTTAACTAATCTTACCTTTTGAAACTCAGTAGTTTCTTCTATAAATTAAATAATTTCAAAAAAATTAAAATTTGTCTATTTTTTTATATACCTTAACCCCTAAACCTTCTATAAAGACATTCTGAAACTATATCTTATTACAATTCTTTAAAATCTACACATACCTATTTATTAATAAAAATTCTTACAAAATCAACATTTTCAAAACATAATCTTTATTAAGAGACTGGATAATGGTTCTAATCAATATAGCCTTTTTTTATCACTCACATCTTTAGTAAGATTTATCATTCTAATACTTCACTTGTCAACTTATGCACTGTCCCCAATGAATGTAAATAAATACATGATCTTTTATCATATTTATGCTGAGTCAACCTTGTACAAATTGAATTCTTTGTTTCACCCACATATCTATATTTTATCATGTTATTCTTTACAAGATTAACCAAAATATAAAGCATACTCTTTCTTCTCCTATTTATTACATTAAATTTTATTACATTATTAAAATGTCTATTATTTCTTTAAATTATTTTTATTTATATTCTTCACAATATTATTATTATATGTTTTAATACCCTTATATTTATCTTTATTCTTTCTAATATTCTCATTATTATTAACAATAAATTTCTCTTCTGACATTCTTATATTATCCTCTATAATCTTCAGTGGATAATCATTACTTTTAAATTTGTTAACTATCAACTCCATTTGCTTATTATAATTCTTTTTATTTGAGCAATAATTTATAGCTCTATACACTTTTGAAGTAATACTATTTACTTTATATTTCTTAACTACATTTGAATTCCAATTAGCTATGTTATTATCTATATTTTCATTTATTTATATATTGATGTCTCTATTTTACATTTACCACTAAAATATGACTTCATTAATAGAATATCCAAATATGATAGCTTATTTTCCTTTTCTTTTTCTATTGTAAATTTTTTGCTTGCATCTAATCTATTAACTTCTTCAAGGAAAAAATCTATTTGCCTTTGACTTTCATTGAAATTCAATAGGTAATCATCCATGTATCTTTTCATAAATATTGGAGCTTTCTTACTACCCGTCATTTAATCTTTTATTCTTTCCATACACATATCACTTAGCACTGTACTTATTGCCCCTCCTACTAATAATATTTTTTGTTGGCTATAATACTCTCCATTATATCCAAATGTGATTTCTTTGCAACAAATTCCCATAATCTTTATCAATCTTCCTATTGTTATTTCTATTTCCTTACTCTTGTCATTTTTATATTTATTAATATAAGAATAATATATAAATGTCAGAAAAGAGATTTATTGTTAATAATAATGAGGAGAATAATTGGAAAAAATAGAGATAAGTATATGGGTATTGAAACATATAATAATATTGTGAAGAATATATATAAATTAATTTGGAGAATTAATAGATATTTTAATCATATAATAAAATTTAAAGTAGTAAATAACAGAAAGAAAAGTATGCTTAGAATTTTGGATAATAGATATATAAAAAATTGTATAAATAGTGTAAATCTTGTAAAAAAAACATGCTAGGCATGGTTATGTGGGTGAAACAAAGAATTCAATGTATACAAGGTTGACTCAGCATAGATATGATAAAAGATCACCTGTTTATTTGCATTCTTTGGAGACATGGCATAAGTGTTAGAAGGGAAGTATTAGAATGTTAAATCATACTAGAGAAGGAAGGGATAGAAAACTAAAGGAGGCCATATTGATTAGAAGCATTAGTCATATAATAATTGATAAAATATATTCACATAAACTTAATTATGATAAAATCTATTAATTCTTGTGTCATTTTCAAAACATGAATGAAAAAATTATAGCTTGAATATAACATTTTCCTTTCATATTGAAACTTATGTTTAGAGTTATTTCTGTATTTTTCCATTCCTAATTACATCTAAGATCCAAATCTGGAACAATGTTAACATACCATTATATAAATGTCAAATAACAACTTGTAATTTAAATTAACTTATCATTTTGGAGTTACAATATTTTCACCTATTTTTATCATCTAATATTTATTCTTCAAGGCTTTTGAAAAAAATCACATGTTACATGTTGTTATAGACATGGTTCTTTTAGCAATCAGAGACAGATTTATGGTTAACACTTTGATACATAATTTGTTCACTTTCATGAGGTTCAAGCCTACTTAATGACAATTTTCACATGACAAGCAAACGTGATCTCTCAGGTTTGTAATATTGTGACTTATGGTGTTCCTTTAGTCAACAATATTAGTTGGGGTTAATATTGCCTAAAATTTATTTTCTGCTATTATTAAAACTTGAATGTATTTGAAATGTTTAAGCAAAATTTGAATTTTTCTATAACACATTTAACAGTTATTATTAAATGATGAAAATAGACCAACATGTACTAATTACTATTGTGACTTCATAATAATCCTCATGAAAAGATAAAAGATCTGGTTTTGTACAGATATATGGATTCCTAAAAAGTTCTATATATTAGAGTGTAAATCAGCAAGTATATATTTACTATTTTCATTTCAATTTCAACAGGCATCTTTTTCATTGCTTAATGTTTTTAAAAAACAAATCACCAATTGTAATGCTATCGCATGTAATATTTCGTTATCAGAGTTTTTAAAAATGTATAACATCTGTCTTTCTAGTTTACATTCCATCATTACACTTGCAATATTATGCTTTTATCAATTTGAGGCTGATTTGTACTTGACAGGAATAAAGTCAAGAAACCAGTGATCATTTTTATTAGATTTATTCCAGTCAAGGAACAAAAAATTGAGCAACAACAACATATTAAATTAAGCTGTTTGCAACCAGTTTCAATAAATACAATGATATTAAAGCAGTTCAATGGTTATATATTTTACTAATAGCACATCACTGGGATTTATTATATGTCAAAAGATCAGCTGGAAAGTGTAACCGGGACCACTGCTTGAGAGGCAGATATGCTAACTACTAGACCACTAATGCTTCACATACTGGGTTGAGTACCATTGTGATAGTTATGACAAATGATCTATTTCTTTTATATAATATTTAAATTCCAGCTCAGCTGTTTAATTATGTAAATAGAAGTTTTCAAAAATTCTGACTTCCATCTGTAAAAAACACATCCATTTTACATCGGGTGATATGAATTTTCAATTCAATTCAGCATACTATATTGTTTTAAAAATTCATTAACGTAAAAGTTATATTTGTCTGATACCAGTTTATTAAGTATTCCCTTTAGCATTGTCACTTGTCTACTATAACTTATAATGTTTGCAACCATATTAATAATAACATATATTTCTTAATGCTAATTTAAAATTATGTAATAATATAAGAAAATATGTTTATTTCTAGTGACATCTCTTGAATGCTTGAGTAATCAATAATTATAAGATGTATTAAAATGATAAAATAATAGAACTTAAACTTTTTTTTAATATCTCTGAAATAAAATTGGCAAGCGTGCAACATGGATTCCAATTTACATGCTAAGATAAAAACAGATAATGCAACCAAGTCAATGGTTTTGATTTTACTTTAAATTGCATAAATGCTTATGTAAATAAGATATTTGTTTTATATTGTGCGATGTTTTAAATTGTAATAATAATTAGCATTAAGCTAATGCACTTTGTAGATCTTAACAAGAAATGAATACTCTCATTTTTTCAAATACAAGATAAAGTCTTTGTCTATTCATTCTATTTTCTCAGAAAGACTTTATCTTGTATTTGAAAAAATGAGAGTATTCATTTATTGTTAAGATCTACAATGTGCATGTGCCTTAGCTTAATGCTAATTATTATTATAAATGCTTATGTAAATCTAAATGCTATCCTGTAAATACATACTTTTGCATCTTTAGTTCTTCCATAACTATAGACAATTTATTTACATAAATTTTGTTTTTGATTATTTAACTTTATAAAAAAATTATATTTCTTGAGATTTCTGCATATCTGTTTGGCTCTATTTTAATTTTGAATTTCAAACATCATTGTAAATGTCAAATGTTGGAAACCAATTGGAAGATGGAGATTTTGGAAATATAAATAACTTTTAAGTATCTAACAATATTATGGTAATGGTTATTATAATAAAAATGATTTTTTTTACTATCATACTCATTTAAGTGATTGTTTTGTAACTTCAATTTTTAATCTTCTCTTCTTGTGTGAAAGGCATATACAATTCATTGAATTATCTGGATGTTTATAATTAGATTTATCAAATTCTAAAAATTGGTTGACATTGAATCATAAATTTTTATGCGGTAAATTTTTATTTCTTAAATTGATTGGTGGATTATTTTTTGGTGATTTCTGGGTATATCTGCACATCTTTCATGTTGAATCCTATTGATAAAGTCAAAAACCAAACTACAATTTTGTAATTAGACAAGGAACCCATATTTTCTCCTATTAATTTGTAGCATAATCTTTTGATTAGACTTTTTATGTTGTTGCTTTTAGTTTTTTTTTGTAGTTTAATTTTCTTAATATAAAATGATTTTATGACGAAAATTGTATTTAAATATATGTCTATAAAAAATTAATTTTTCTGGGTGTAATAAAAATCGTTTCGTTATTTTATAAGTAATTTTTATGTTTGATGTAATAAAAAAGTTAATTGTAAACAGTGAATGTCATTTAGATAAAAAGTTTAAAGGTTAATTATATTTTGTCAAAGTTGTTTTAACAATAATGACTTAAAATTCGGAAGATACTTTTCCTTTTAATAAAATAAAAAGTAACCACAAACCATTAAGAGACGTTACTAACAATTAAGTACCTATTACTCAGAGGTGATCCTACAACCTCGCACACAAGAGAAACTATGCCAGAAGCTTTTCTCTACTTGACTGCTGGCTGCCCATGGAACAGACGCAAACGGGTGAAGGCTTTTTGGATACATCACATAACACTGATTAACATAGGTGAATCTCTCATAATAAATACACGTTACTAACAATTAAATACCTATTACTCTGATGCGATCCCACAACCTCTCACAATAGAAACTATGCCAGAATATTTTTTCTACTTGACCATTGACTGACCGTAGAATGGTTCAAATTTAGTACATGATCTCTGCTCTTTTGAATTTAAAAATAGCCAAAAACATCATCTGCCACATCTAAGTGATAAAAAATTCCCCTAAAAGAGGAAAAATTTAGAACTTGGGTCACGTGATTTGGAAAAACCCGCCAAAACGCAGAGTTTAAAAAAAGCCAAAACACGAAAAATTAACATTTTCACATTTTAAATTAACAAATCAAACAATTTATATATAGAGAGAGCAAGATTACTATATTTAAATCTTAATCAATAAATGCTAGTTATCATTGCCTAAAAACGTACTTGGTAGTATTTTGATGTGGTTGATATGTGATATCTAAGGCACCTCCTCCCCCCTTATACAAATTAAAGTAATATATATGCGATATATATATTTCACACAAATAAAATTAGAGTCATAAAATAAACAAATAAATAAAATACGATAAATAAATAAATGGCTAGTATTTTTGAAGGAATACCTTCATTATCAAAACTGTGGCTAAATGAATTGTGAAGTAAAACTGTTGCTATAAGAAATGCAAAGTATATGCAAATTTAGCTCACAGCAATTCATTTAGCACACAGCTTTGATAATGAAGGTAAATAAACCCAATAGCTATTTATTTATTTATATTTCATTTATTTGTTTTCTTTACGCACTCATAATTTTATTTGTGTGAAATATATATTACTCAATATATATCTAATATATATTACTCATTACCAACACAGACACAAAGTGATTATTAATTAAAATAAATATTTTTAAAAAAAAATAAAATAAAATATTTACATTTATTTAAAATATGTTTTTGTTTTCCTTTGTTGGTAGTAAAACTCATTTCAGTGTTAATAGATATACATATTATAGTGACATAATCAAGAGTAGATCTGATAAAGATGAAATGTAAATGAAGACTTTAATGAGTTTTATCTTATATTTTAATGCATATATATGTTTGTGTACAAGTAAGCTGTTTGTAACTAACTTTAATAGTGACCGTGGTAATATTTATATGTACATCCGCACATAGTAAGAGGCTTAATACACCTTATTCGGTTCTCCCCATCATATCAAAAAAGTTACTTTTTAATTATCAGAATTTGTATACAAAATAATTATAGAGTGGTTTGCGTATTTTTCTAAACATTTTTTAAATTATTTGTTGAGGTATGATTTTGCACAAACATATATATGTGTTAAAATATAAGAAGATAAAACTTATTAAAGTCGGCATTTGCATTTCATCTATATCAGATCTACTCTTGATTATGTCACTATAATCTGTATATCTATTAACATTGAAATGAGTTTTACTACCAACAAGAAAAAACAAAAACATATTTTAAATAAATGTAAGTATTTTTTTTTTAAAAAAAAATTATTTATTTTAATTAATAATCGCTTTGTGTCTGTGTTTGTATTGAGTAATATATATTAGATATATATTTCACACAAATAAAATTATGAGTGCGTAAAGGTTTATTTACCTTCATTATCAAAGCTGTGTGCTAAATTAATTGTTGGGTGCTAAATTTGCATACACTTTGCATTTCTTATAGCAACAGTTTTACTTCACAATTCATTTAGCCACAGTTTTGATAATGAAGGTATTCCTTCAAAAATACTAGCCATTTATTTATTTATCGTATTTCATTTATTTGTTTATTTTACGCACTCATAATTTTATTTGTATGAAATATATATATCGCATATATATTACTTTAATTTGTATAAGGAGAGAGGGGGTGCCTTAGATATCACATATCAGCCACATCAAAATGCTACCAAGTACTTTTTTAGGCAATGATAATTAGCATTTATTGATTAATATTTAAATATAGTAATCTTGCTCTCTCTCTATATAAATTATTTGATTTATAATTTAAAATGAGAAAATGTTCATTTTTCGTGTTGTGGCCTTTTTTTTTAAACTGTGCATTTTGGCGGGTTTTCCAAATCACTTGACCCAAGTTCTACTTTTTTTCTGTTTTTGCGTAGTTTTTTATCACTTAGATGTGTCAGACGATGTTTTTGGCTATTTTTGAAATTCAAAATGGCAGAAATCGCTTACTAAATTTGCACCCAACTCATGAAGGCTTTAGAAGATACATCACATAACACTGATTAACATAAGTGAATGTCTATTCTAGTTTACAACTACTTCCTATCTCACAAAGCAACGCACGTAAAATACCTATGCTACTCTTATATATATATATATGTAAATAGAGCCAGTAAAGGCACACATTTAATTAAGAAATAATTAATAGAGATTAAATGTATATAGGGTTCAAAGTAGGTTAAGTGAAATAAAAAGTAATTAGATCAAACTGCATTGACTAAATAAAGTAATTATAGATGCGTGTTTAACAGATTTGATTATCAAGGGAATTAATAACCAAACAAAGCCTTTTGCACACACATGAAAAAATGTATTAATACTCCAGAAAAGAAGTGACGAGAGTGGGATTTTCAAACATGGGAGTATAAAAGAGCAGGATAAATAAATATCGCTCTCTTGTCCCTCTGGTTCTCCATGAGTGCTGCTCTTTTTCGGACTGTAATCCCAGATTCTCGGCACCTGTAGATGAATCCGGCCGATTAGGGTAGAAGCAGATCGCACTGGTCTTAATATAATTTTTAAACACCCTAAGTGGCATTTATGAGGGTTTATTTCGTCACCTAATCAATGTACTGTGCGTTTTTGTATTACTGTAGACAGAGAGGGGATTTGAATTGTAATGCAATCAATTATGTATATATATGTTAACCAATTACTCATAACTGTTGTTTAGTGTGATTTATTATGTACCAATAAAGATCTAATGAAAATTAGTCGGTAATTCTTATTTTAAATTAAGTAATTATATTTTGCGATCGTTCAGCTGCAGTTTTAATCTAAAAATAACCTATTTAACCAAGGCTTTTGTCATTACAATGGAATTTATTTTCACTGACTGAACAAAAAGTTTAATTATATGTGAATTAAAATACATGTACATTTTAAATAACTCGTTGTTTTAGGTTTTTATCATTCATTGTGCCTTATTTTTTCATTAGCCTTCTCTAGTGATAAATGGTCTATGTTATTTAAATCTTCTATGTCGTAATTACATTATCAGCAGTAAATAGAATAAATAATAAAAATAGTACATAAAATTTATGTAAAAATGCACATATGCGCAAACTTTAACTCAAAACCTTTTTTTCCCGCTAATATCTGCCATATTTGCTCTTACTATTAGCGTTAAAATCTGTTCCAAAATACTTTGGTAATTATGTTTTGTGTATTCCTTTTTTACATTGATTATTATTTAAATATTGTTGATCAATTTACATATGTCATAATTTGAAAGCCAGATAACAATTAATTGCTTTAAAGATAAATAATTTGATGTTGAAAGACTTTTCTTTTAAAAGTATTTACGATATATTTTTTTTGCTGTCAAGTAAGGGGGGGGGGGGATTTCATGTTTGTAATTACACATCTCTCATTAAAAAAATGTAGATGAACTTGCAACTTTGTTTAAATAAAAACATAATTGAAAATAATATGAATATAGTGGACAATTGTTTATTATTTTTAAAATGAATTGGTATATTATATATGTGTGCATAACTTGATTTAAATAATTGCTAGTGTTTGTAGATACCTTCTGTTAAATAATTTTTTTAATCTGCTGGAATCATCATTGCTAAAAGTGTTAAGAAATTTACCAGCAAAGCTACATTTTGCAGAACATCATGATCGAGTCATCATTGTGCAAATGGCTCTGAACCGAATTTGGAACAAGGTAATTTTTCCCACTTTCTTTTTTAAACTTTCTTACTATGTACTGTATTAATCTGTGTTGAGGAGTTATATCTATTACTTAAATAATGCACAGCACATGTGCAAATAGTGTTTGATTTTTTAAATATTCATAAGATTTAGTACATTTTATAAAAGTTAGTCCGTTGTTGCCATATTTAATCACTTACTACGTATTAATCTGTGTTATGAGTTCTTAGTTTTAGAAAAGTCACTAAATGGGGGAAGGGATAGTCATTTTGAAACTACAATTTGTGATTTAATCTACATAACAGTGAAAAACAATTTCTTGAACAAAAAAAAATGCAACAAGGTAATTTTTCCATCTTCTCTTTTAAACTTACTATAATTCTATTTAATTACTTATTACGTATTAATCTATGATATGAATTCTTATTAGGTCTGTTACTTAAATAATCTTAAAATATTGATACCATTTATTACATTTTGATTAGTGGGGAGGGGTCGGTAATGATTGCTTTTTGATTATTTAAATATTACTGCTCCATTTACATATGCAGTAATTTGAAAGCCAGAGAACAATTAATTGCTTTTCAATATCAATTTAGATGCATATTTATGTTTAAGGTAAATAATTTGATCCCCGCTATTTTTGGCTGCCATGCTTCCTTCTGAATGTCCAGATTGTAGGGGGGGGGGACTGTTGATCCTATTTTTTATAGTTTGCATTTTATAGCATTTTCTGCTTAGTTTTTTATTAGTTACTACGTATTAATCTGTGTTACGTTTTGACCAGTTGGGGGAATTGCTTTTTAATATGAACTTAGATGCATATTTATGTTGAAGGTAAATGATTTGATTTTTTTCGTATTTTCCCGCTTTTTTTGGCCGCCATGTTTTGTGAATTGTCAGATTGTAGAGGGAGGTATATCTCTTGATAGAATTTTCATGGTTTTTTGGTTTTATTATTTGAATTTTTTAGCATTTTCTTGCATTTTTTTTTTAATTTGTTGTTTTCGATTTATTTGCTGTACATATATTGTCTGAGGCATTTTTATTTGTCGATTTAAGGGAAGACATTTTGATTTTGGGGGGAGGGGGTATAGCTCATAATGGAATTTTCATGATTTTTTGTTTTTATTATTTGAATTTTTTAGCATTTTCTTTCATTTTTTTTTAATTTGTAGTTTTCACTTTATTTGCTGTACATATATTGCCTTAGGCATTTTTATTTGTCGATTTTGAGGCGTTTTGTAAAAAAATTTATCACTTGCCATTTTCAGGCCGGTTGTTGATGATGTCGCCGTCATGTTTTTCACCATTCTGCCAAATGAATGACAAATATTTCAGTATATATATACAAATATTTCAGTATATATATAAAATGCAAAATTGATTATGCATTGAACATTTTATAATTAAATTAGCAATAAAATAAATTGAACTTAAATCCAATATAGTCAGAGCAGAAATTATAAAGACCTCAAACCATGTTCATAACCTGTTTTACATTGAGGACCTCCATGATAGAGTAACGATTGCATCAGATTTTTATATATTTAAATTTATCTTCTGCATTTACCCTCAGTTTGAGCCCAAAATGTTGTTTAGTAAACTAATTTCACATTCAATTATTTCAATGTTATTTGTCTGTAGTTACTATTTTAATCACATTATTATTTACATATACACACGCATTGTTTGGATGGTAGAATAGTGAGAAAATTAAAAGACTAGATTGTAAACAACAAATAATTTAATCACTTCAATAACAAGGAAATTAATTGTACAAGTAAGCAAAATTGTAAATCAAATCTTGGATACGTTGGTAAAAAAACCGGAACTTGTAAAATAATAAGATGTGACATTAGTTCATTAAACAGAATTTTGTGCTCATACTGAGTTTAAATTCAGAATATAGATTTATGTATTCTGCTCTATTTATTATACTGTTCTTCAATTTAAGTTAGTCTTGTGCTCTTTCTATTCTTCCATACCGTTGATTTAAATTTAATTCATTTTACTGTTTATTAACTTATAAAATGTTGAATATTTACTCAGTTCATTATTTTAAATATTGTTTATTTAGGTATACATAAATATCATTTGAAAGGCTGAATGACGAGAAAAAATTTTTTTAGTTTAAAGTAATTATCCATAATTAATCTTGGTGTCCAGGCCAATAATTCTTAGGTGTCTACTGAAACAATGAAAGCATTTGTAACATCAAATTTTAGTAAGTATACATAAACCAAATTGCTATAAAGGAGTTAGAATTCTTTCATCATCATTCATATTTATTTACCTGCTAGAAGAAATTAAATACTCACTATAATTACGATTTGTATTAACTTAATACAGATTTTTTTTTACTTGTGTCATACTTTCATCTCTGAATATTTAATATATCTAATAATTTGTTGAAAATGTTTAAATGGTTTCTTGGAATTCATACTCTTAGTACCCTTTCATTAAAAGTAAACCTTAACTGTTACAATATAATATTTACTTTTATTATCTTTGATTAGAACCTAAGAGTTGCTTATCCAATAAAATTTTGAAAATATGTTACAATGTGAGATTTAGTTTATTTGATTTTAACATACATTTTAGTTAACTAAAAAAAGAATTTATAAAACTAATATAATATATATTAAAATGGTCCATTAAATTTAAGTTTTTGCAAAATGTCTCTTATAATTTTGTATTTGTAGTTAATTGTACTAAACCTAAGAGCTATGTATTGGACAATCTTGATTTTGATTTGTAAAAAAATGCAATAACCATGCATAATCCAGCATTAAAATAAAGCAGCACTGGCATTCAATTTCATCTTTAGTAGTAAAATGTTTCTTTAATTTCATAAAAAGTATATTGTTTCTTTTGAGAATATTGGGTAAAATTTTCTTATGATGACATATGTATATGGTTTACATGGTTATTCGGTAAAATTTTGAATTAAAGACCTACATCTATTTTTCTTCAATTGCTAACAGAATAAAAAAATATACATATAACATAATTATTTGAATATAAGCAATTATGGATTAATAGAAGGCTGAAATACGACTATGTTATTTGAAAATTTCACAGACAAAATTAAAAGTGCATTAAATGGTTAAAAATATCTAACTAGTTTTTTAGATTTCTATAACATGATTGATGTTCTTAAGCATATGCAATTCATTTACTGTTTAGCAATTGTGGCTTAGCTGACAAGTTGTCAGCTTTTTTATAAATCATATAAATAATAGTTATGTTGTATCAAAAATATCACAAATATTGAGTAATACAAAAAATGTATATGGGATACCCAAGATTCTAGACTTTGTATATTCTTGTTTCTGATCTTCATAAACAATGTAGAAAATATTAATATTAAAAATTAATATAGTGATGAGTGTAAATAACAATGTTGATATTACTATTTTAAAATGACAAGAAAGTCAGAAAAAAATTGTATTCAGGTGTGTTGAGAGAGGAATTTATATAAATGGAGAAAAAACAAAATGTATGTTAATATATTTCCATCACTTGAAATGGAATAATATTGATGCTCATTTGCATTTCACAGAAGGATTTATATAACAAAGCATTATAGAATAAAATGAGTAAAATATATTTCATAACATTGAATAATGATAGATGAAAACATGTTATAGAAATATCATGTAACTATACTAATTAAAATATTTACATATTCTATAATATTCTACAAAATCAATATCATGTAACTATACTAATTAAAATATTTACATATTTTATAATATTCTACAAAATCAATGTCATATTTTTAAAATAATCATATTGTTATATATAAATTCTTATGTGAATCTTTATTTAGATATGGAATAATGATTTGTGGTTTTAAAATTAATTGTAATATTAATAGATTAGCATTATTGCATAATAGATTAATCATCAAATAAAAAAATATAGATAAATAAAGACAAAATTGTATACATTTTATTATTCAAACAACTTTTGGATTATATATTTATAAAGTAAAAAATGTTGATAATACTTTCAACAATCTTTACATAAAATAATTTAAAATATAACTAAGAAAAACAGATGCATATATAGCTTCAAACTATGGAAAATATGTGGAAATAGTGTAAGAAATCACTATGTTCCCAAATTATTTAATAACTTACTTATTAAATTAAAAAGTCATCTATATTATAAAAAAATAAAATAAATTTAAAAAGTCATTGATTGAGAGAAAAACAACAAACTTAGTTTATAAAAAAGTATATGAGTATGTTTAGGTTATATATTTCATATTTTTATTATATAATTAATATATTGAAAAGCAATTTAATATTGTTATTAAAACCATATTTTATAGTGCTTGAAATGTGATGTAATTATTTAAAATGTTATAATTAGGAGTTTTTGAAGTTTTTTATTTATTTTAAAAAACTTATTATTATTTAAAAAATATTTAATGTTTTCTAAAATGTTCTTTTATTATTTATTGAATTGTATTCCTACTTTGTTGCAAATAAAATTTAAAGCAATATTTCAATTGTTCTGAAAGCATGTCAATTGCAAAGTTATAATTTTATGTTTTGTATGTCATGCATCTTCAGGGTTGAGGTTCAGTTATGATTATTATATTCTTTGCCAAGTCTAATGACAGATTTTTATTTCTTTCAAATTATTCAATTTTAATTTCTTTTGATAATGTTTTCAAGAAATTCATGCCATTATTAAATATTATGTTTTATCGTGTAAAATTTATGTTCTATTTAGTCATACAATTAGTGTAATTTTTATCTCAAATTTTAATATCAGTTGATTTTTATATTAATAGAATCATTTCTCTTACAATTATTCGCATTTGATATATTTTTGTATGTGCAGTTTCTAATTTATCTATATTGTTTATTTTATTTAATAGTTGATGATATTGTTATTTAAGAACATATTCAAGTGTACTTGCATGCAGGTTTGCTTCTTTTTCTTTTAGGTGAAGCATCTCTACAGTAGTTTACTTTTTTACTGTTATTATCTTTCATTTAAAATTGTATAGTATGGCTTTGTGATCAATCAAAATTTCATCCAGAATTTATATAAAATTTAATACACCTTTTTATAGGACTGTATTTTTGAAAGTATAAATTTTTATACATAACCATAAAATGAAATTGTGCAACATATATTGAAACTTATTTATGCCATTATGGTTGATTAGTTTATATCTACTTCTGAACATACTTTATAGTGTTTATCCTGGATACAAAATCTTATTGAAATAAACTTACTTTCCATGTGTATGTGTTTTCATTGCTATCAAAAGAATTATATTTTTATAGAAAGTGCATGGTTGCCAAAAATATAGTGGTTTTTTGTAATTTTTAATGCAACTGCTAACACTTCTTTCTACCAATTTAATATTTGCTTTTCACACACATTTCAACTTCTAATTACTATTAATATCTGCCCATCTTTTAATATTAGTTTGCACTCAACATTTTGCACATCCACAAACTGTTTGTGTAAAATGTTTAATGTCTGTTCTTATTCAAAAAATATGGCTGTGGTTTAATTTTATAACTTTATTGTCAAATCTTTCTGTCATTATATTTTATAAAGATGGAAAAAATGTTTTATGGAAACAGTTTTTGACATTTGTTTGTTATTGAGTCAGTGATTGCACAATTAAGATTGTAAAATTCGATATTTTCGAAATTTATTCTGATTGTCATTAAATAAGTGATTGTTATATTTTTGTGGTTCAAATTTTTTTACCATAAATATTTTGGAAAAGAGAACTAGATAAGCAAGTTGCCTGATACATGTTTTTTGGAAAGTGATTGTGAGAAGATTATTGTAATTTAATGCAAACATTTTTTTTGGAGAACTTCCCCTATAAGACTGCCCATCAAATGAAAATAATATTGCATATCATAATTCTCCTAGTAAAAGTTCCATAATTACTTTTTATTATTCTATTTTGTAGGTATTTGTATTTTACACAATTGAGTGCTCTGGTAACACTATTTTAACAGTGAGTCTCATAGTATTTTCTGTTTTCCAAAGCTGTTATATCACAATATCTTGTTAAATTTTTTCACTTATATTCATGTCTAAAGGATTTTTGAATATGTTGTCCTTTATCACTTAATGCAATAGTAGCCAGTTCTGCAATGCATTGAAATATTATTCTTAACAATAAAAGTTTGGAGATATATAGAATAGAAATAAAGAGCATCGTTTTGGGGCACAAAAGTTCATTTAAACAATTTTCTAGGTGAATACCACTTTTCATTTTTGGTTTGGAAAAATTATATACAGAAACAGTGTACAGTAGAGTAACTCAAATTATAAATGAATGAAAGCAGAGTTAATGTATTATAAGAGTTACACACAATTCTATAAAAATAACTTATCAAAACATTATATATATATATATAGTGACCTTTTATTTAAGTCCCTGTATTAAATAATCCAAAATTTTAAATCATAAAAATATATTAGGCATTAAAATCTTGACAAGTGACTTTCAATAAAGACTGTTCTGGATGCACTAGAAAATCTGCTTGAGTGGAGAAGAGATTTCAAATCCAGTGTAGGCTTTAATTAGGGATAAAATAACAATTTAAAAGTATTGTTATTAATTGGGAGATAAATATATTGCTATTTTATTATTGTCGAATAGCAATTGAAATAAATAAATTAATTAATTAATTAAATTTGTAAATCTTGTAAAATGAATCGTTATAGTTAATTCTTAAGCATATTTTTTTGTAGTGAATTGAAAACAGTTTTGCACATTATGGGTAGTTATTAAAAATGAAGATAGATGGGGTAATATTAATGATATGCACACTAAGGTTATTGGTCTATTTGTTACCACAATGCATTGTAATACAAGCTATAAATGATATAACAAAGTTGTAGGGGGGTTACTAAAAAAAAATTAACTGTAATCTTATAAAATAAGGAGGAAAAAACTGAAAAATCAGAAAAATTTGGAATATATTTGAATGGGATTATAAAATATTGTTTATTTAAAATGATTGAATAAAAAATCTTAATGCCTTATAGTCATTTCAACACTATTTTTCCATCGATTTGATAGTTCCTGAAAGTCATACTATAAAGAAGAAATAGAAAACCATGTGGATAACAATTTACTTCAATAAATATTACTTCAAACCAAGAACAATTCCTGAGAAAGTAAGCTTTTGCTTTTATTTTGTTTATATTTTTAAATTTTCAGATTTAAAAATGATGCATAAATTATTTACATTTAGAAGAAAAGGCTGATAATGTTCATTTTTCGCGCACTTATTATCAGGTATAAGAATATGTTTACTTATAGATGATAATTTCAATAAAATAATTCGAAATGATTTTGAAGGAAAATGTCAGGAAATAAAGTAAACAAACAAACAAAAGTTATTTTTAAATTATATAACTGTAATAAAGTTAAAAGAAGATTGCTTATTCCCTATTCTTCTTAAGAAGGAAAACTCATCTGCCAGGTTGTTTTTAGTGCCAAATTGCTTAATGATAGAAATAAAAAGTTTCAGATTAATTAAAAATGCCAAGAATATCATATTTATAATTGAATAAACTCTTCTTAAAATCATTAATCACATAATAATTTGCTAATAAAAATGGAATAAAATAAATATTTATTTTTAAAGTTTTATTGTGAAACATGCATCTTAATCATATTTTTTTTAAAAAAATGTTTTAAAAATGCCCAGATTATTTAAAGATTGTTACAGATAATACCATGGAGGGAAAAACAAAATCAATAAATAATTTTAAAAAATTGAACATGTTACTTGTAATGAAACTCTAAAGTCAATTTTAAAGGAAAATTATCTGGATTAAAATGTGAATAAACCAATTTTAATTATGCTACACTGGAAAAGTGTTTAAATATTATCTCACTGTGCTGACATTGGTACATAAACCAATAAATGATTTTTTTGCCTTTGGAAAAGTGTTTAAATATTGTCTGATTATGTTAACATCGAACAGGATAATTAAAATATATATATGCATTATTTTAGGAATGTTTCCTGATCATAATATCAGTTCTTATCATTTTAGTTCACAAGGATAAAATAAACTTTGACTAACAGGATAAAATCTAATGGGAGAAAATGTTCATTTATTTTTTTATTGCTATGTTAGTGTTATAATACTTACATCATGTGTCATTTGGAAATTTATATATATATATATTTATTGTGGTATAAAATATATGGTATAAAATATATTTAGTAAAAGGGACGTAAAGACGTATAAAGATATATACATTTATTAGTATACATATTTTTGCTATTTTCCCAATTAAGGGAAAACATAATATTAAATGTCATTTATCTGGGGAGAGAGGGAGATTGCACTTTTAAAATAGCCTTTAATATTTTATTAAAGAATAAACAAACAGACATTTTGTCAAAGATATACTATAATGACCCAATTTGTTTTCTTATATAAAAAAATTGATCTAAGCCTTTTTCATTTCTTAATTTTGCATAGGAATGAACATGTCCACTTTGAATATAAATACAGGTTGATCTTCATTGTTTACATGTGTAATGCTTGCTATAACAAAAGTACAATTGTTATATTAAAATAATTAATGAATATTTGACGTATATTTTGGTTTGTCTATTAATACATTAATAGTTTCTGCATTGTGAATTAAATAGTTGTTTCCACTTTTATTGTTAGTGTTATTTTACCTTGCTATAATATTGATAATGATTTGTGACAGCTTTTAGCTGATAAGTATGTGCCACATATAATGGCATCAAATAGAATAATATTAATGTTGTGCATGGGCTGATGGAAAATTCCCCATTGCTGATTCCATGAGAAAGTGGTATGGTTGAGGCCGAGCAATAATTAATGCATAGTTAGCATAATTAATCCCAAAAGAGGATATCCATGGTCTGAATTTTATTTTCACGTGATGAGGCCAAGCTCACACTTTATACCTATAGAGAGGTATTAAAATTAGCCATATTATTAAACAACTATCATGTTGTTTTGTAGAGCTTCCCTTTATTGTTTAATCACTCATGAGGTTATAGTTAGTTTTTCACTGTGTACGGTGAAGTATAGTATTTCAAAATCAAATAGAAAGGATTAAGGGACACTGGTCTATCTATAGTGTTTGCCTAATTGGAATAGTGTCTTATGATGTTGTAGGATCTTCATCAGTTGATAGACAAACCAAACCAAAAACTATTAGTGATTGTAGAACTGCTAAATGAAAGAGCAAGAAATGCATGTGGGCAGTGTGGATTTATCTTCATCAAGTAGTAATTTGCCAATGGATTGGTAAGATCAGTTAAATATTCAATGATTAGGTTGTGGACATAGGTAATGTTTTAATGTCATATGTGTATTTGACTTATGATGTCTGTCCCCACATCAGTATGATGAATCTTTTCATATTAAAAGATAATAAATTATTAATTGTGCTGCATATGATAATTGCCTTTATCATATTCCGACAAAATCAAATAGCTACAGTTCAATACAATGAATCATAACTTCAAATTTTTTAGATTTAAAGAGTTGTGTATATCCCAAAGAACTAAGTAGATTTTGTATATAATTTAAAAGCTAGTTTAATTTAAATAAAGTTTAAATCTCATATTCTATAAGATAGAATAATAATAGAAACTTAGCCAGTAATAATAGTGATACTATAAACATCACTGTATTGATTTGTCTCATTTACTGAGTGTATAGTCAATGGGATACCAAGTATTTTCCATCCCTGAGTTTAATTTAATGTATTGGTTTTATTTCAGACAATGTGTCTGAAATAAATTTGTAAATAAATCTTGTGTTTGAAAATTTATTTAGTTGCCTGTAGTCTTATTGCTAATCACCATACTATCAGAGGATTATATATTGAAATCAGCATCGACCAATATAGTACAATTAACTATAGGTTGGTGCATCATAATAATTATGTTAAGCCCTATAATTTATGAATACATCTAAGGCATTATTATTTAACAATGAAAATATTAATCTAGAGTACATATTATTTTAAGTGATATACTAAAAGATAAACACTTAATATTGGTTTAATCGGTTTAGTTGAACCCGCAGGGCTATCATTCACTGATCTTGATCAGATGGTTTATAATTATTTGAGAAAAAAAATTTGGTAAGTTATTATTTTTAGTTATTAAAAGTTATTCCTATTTTTTAAATATTAAAGTTATAATAGTTATTGAGTTTATAAAGTTTTTGTGGAACAGCTAAATAGTTGTTAATTTGAGTTTATATTAAGAGCTGTTTTGTGCATTATATTCAGGTAGTGGTAAAATCCCTCTCACTGACCCAAGTATATTTTGTATAATGATCTTTGAGTTGTTTGAACCCTGAGAAGAATTAGTTGTTAAGTTTCAAGGTAAAATTTGAATTTGTAGAAAATTTTATAGCTAGTTATTTATTATAGTTGGACTTGAAGTAGATTACTTTCACTGTTTATGAGAGTCAAGCAAACCTTAATGTATAAATTACTTCTTTTGTCATAAAATGTATAGCTTGTTTTGACTTTATGATAAATATTCCGGTTGTGTCAAGCTTGGAATCCCTAGTTTTATTTAGCTTATCTTCTTACCATTTAATACAATATTAGTTTATAGGTTAAGATTTCAGTCTCCATCATTAACATTGTTCTTCAATTTCATCTTGATCATTGTTTTATTTATTCATTCTCATTTGACATTAATTCCTTATCATAATTGATTAATCATACATTAACTTTTATTCTTTTAGCATCATAACTATTCATTAACTCTTATTCTATCATCATCTTAATCATTCATTATTCTTATACATTTCTCTTCATTCTTAGACTCATTTCATTCTACTATTTAATTATTACTTATTTTCATCTTCCATTTAGTCATCTACATCATAATTTACTTATTATTTTATTTATAATTTTAATTTCATAATCATTCCAGAATTAAATATTAGTTATTTATTGGTTTGATGAATATTAAATTTATTTCATCATATTTGTTTTATTTGTTTGTAGTGTGGATTTTAAAGCTAATTTGGCCAGAAGTTATTATCTTTATTAATCACCTTGTGATCTTCTTTAGATCTATAGTTTCGTGCTAGTTTTATTCAATAAAAGAATGATTTCGTTAATTTAACATTTTTGTTTCTTTATGCTTATATTCTTGATTATTCGGGTAGTGAAGATTACAGAGGGCGGATTTGGTGCCATGAAATGTGTGTTTGCATTTGATTTATTTTTGATATGCTATAATTTTAAAGCAGAGTATAATTAATTTGATAAATAGAAGCTCTCGTGTAATGTTCTTATTGCTTTTTAGTTTATATAAATTGCTGCTTTGGATACTGATCTCAGATGCATATTTACAAATGTTGAAAGCTAAATATTGATGAAATTCTGTTTTTGTAACTCCCATGATTAATGAAGCCCCATCCATCATTGTTATTTTTGTGTTGACATTTAATGTTAAGGTTTTTCTGTGTTTGTTGTAATTTGAATTTCATAGTGTTTTCTTGGGTTTTTTTATTTGTATTTTACAATGACTTGTTCAATTTGGGCATTTTAATTTGTTTATTTCAGCTATTTTTAATAGAAATTCTTCATTAGGGAGGGAGGTGTTGCATTTGAAGCATTTTCACCGATTTCTGTTTTTGTAATTCAAATTTTATAGCATTTCCTTGGGTTTTTTGTTTAATTTCTATTTTAGAAGGATTTGTTCAATTTATTTTGTCTTAGGCATTTTACTTTGTCCATTTCAGCAAAGAATTCTTTATTCTGAGGGGGTGGATTTGAAGTATTTTCACCCATTTGTTTTTGTAGTTCTAATTTTATAGCATTTTTTGAGTTTTTTTAATGTGTATTTTAGAAGGATTTATTCAATTTATTTTGCCTTAGGCATTTTAATTTGTCAATTTAAATGACTTTTGGATAGAAATTTATCACTTGCAGGCTTCTTGGCATTTGTTGATGGTTCCATGGCATTGTCAAGCAGCTGCATTACACAATCAGTACAATTACTTAAAATTGCATATTAATTAGGTAAATTTTTATCTAACAAGCTTTCCTGATTACAATAGATAAAGATTCAAACTAATAAGGGAAGGGTGCAAAGGTTAAATACAACATGTCTAATAGTATAAATAGATGATATTGTCACCAGTTCAATGTCCCCAATCAGTTTTTAATTTTTATTTTTGTTTGTAGCAGTTTTTAATTTTTATTTTTTAAGCTAAGTATGTCAGGCTAAACTAAAACTATCTAGACACATTTATCTGAACTGAACACCAAAGGAACTGAAATTTTGATACCTGCCAGCTTTAGGAATAATAGTTTTAATATTACGATGTTTAGAGTATTAACTTTTACATTTTCTGCATTAAAGAGCTTCAAAAGTTATTGCCATTATAATGACTCAAAAACTAGTGTCTGTTTCTAAATCCATTTGAATGTCTGTTATAATAAAATCTGCTACAGAATATTTAAGTTTCTTATTGGCAAAAATGTCATAGAAAATATAATCCTTGACATTTTATTTCAAACATTTATTCATGTCAAATTGTCTAGAATTTATTTACCTTGAGTAAAAGACTTAATTTATTGGATACAAACTATATTTGATATGACAAATATCTGTTTATCAGATTTTTACAACTGATTTAAATCTGCAAAACAAAATTTAAATTACTAACAATTTTATACTTCAATAAAACAATTTATTTGTGCTGTTATTCCAATATATATATTAATTTATAATAGCACAAATAAAAGAATTCACTTATTATGACTGCTGCTATTTGTTCCTCTTTTGGAAGAAATCATTTTTCTCCAGGTGGGATAATAAAAAAATCAACTTGCAATGAACTGCTAATAAATATGTGAGAGTTAAGTTTTTCAGTTCATAAAATAAATATACACCTGGGTCTCATTTTACGCAATAGATAGGTTCCTCAGAAAACACGTGCAAATGAAATTGCACAAAAATAGACATAACTTACATTGAAAAAGGGAGGATGTGGTCTGTGATTTTTCAAAATTCATATAAAAGCAAAGCACCAACATAAACTTACTTTAAAATTTACGCAAAAAAAAAAATAAGGAAATAAAATATGACTAATAAAAAATTTCAAATTTGAAAAAAATTGATACAAGACAAACTTTTTTTAACTATAATATTTAATTTTATTCAAAATAATATATTTTTATGCATAATTTACAGTACAGTAATTTACATTTTTTTATACACATTTTAATTATTATCCCTATTTGCCAAAAAATACATTCGTTTGCATTCTCATGTTGTGTTAATGGTTTTCTGTTGACAACATAATTAGTAATTAATCTTTGAGATGATGATTTTATTAATTGTTTGTGAACATAGACTTATGATAATAAAAAGACATTTATTCACCACTGCTGGGAAAAATTTAATTAAAACTAACAACTAAAAATTAAATTCTTATTTTTGTCTTTAATTTTTTAATTTTCAATTTCGTTTTACATCACCTTAATTTCAAGTCACCGTAAGTAATTTTTAAATTGTTAATTACAATAAAAAATCAGATTTTAATTTTGAATTGTCAAATTTAATTGTGCCCACTGCTATTACTCACATTTTAAAAATAAACTTGTGGACACTAAATGATAAATAATTGATTACATTCTTTTTTAAAAAGCAAAAACAGAATGTGATTTAATTTGCAAAATTAACATGCACAATGTTTGAACAAATTTACATTATAATCTTGTAAAATTTATTGTGTGTATACATAAAATGTGGAAATCATGATTTTAATTTCATTATTGCATAAAATCTTACTATTATAAAGCACTGAAAATATTGAAATTACTAAGATGAAAGTCAAATTCCAATAATGTGCTATTACTTTCAATATAACGTAAATGTGCGAAATTTATTATTTAAAGTAATAGTGCATTATCAGAGTTCGACTTCCGGTGAAACATGAATCATGTAATTTCAAAATTGTGTTAAATAAGTCCGCATAAAAAGAGACCCAGGTGTACCTGCAAAATGTTTTAAAAACCTGCAAATTATTTTTTCCCTTTGAGCATTGCTATAGAGACTTCTGCAGTCATAAATATATTGGATATTATTTATCAGAACTCTGTTATAAAATATTCTCATTATAAACACAATTTAGAATAATTTGTATATAATATTTACTAAGGCTATAAACCTCAAGAATGTGCATGTGAAAATGTGAAGGTAGGAACCTCTACAGGTCTTGACCATAAGCTTACGCTTTGGAAAAAAAGAGGGGAACCCTTCTTTATTTCAACCTACTTTCTATATGAATAGATGAAGCTGAAGCAGTTAGATCTGAGAGCATGAAGCTATTCAATACTGGTGATTAAGTCCAAAATTCCTATTATACATTATTACTCATGAAATCTTTCGATTTACGAGTCAATGGAAAGATCTTATAGTTAGAAATGTATTACGATAATTTAAAGTTGTAATTAAATTTATTTAAATACGCATTGCTTACATAAGTAATATTTACTAAGGCTATAAATCTCAAGAATGTGCATGTGAAAATGTGAAGGTAGGGACCTCTAGCTTATGCTTTGGAAGAAAAGAGGGGAACCCTTCTTTACTTCAACCTATTTTCTATATGAATAGGTGAAACTGAAGTGGTTAGATCTGAGGGCATGAAGCTATTCAATACTTCACTGATTAAGTCCGCAATTCCTATTGCACATTAGTACTTGTGAAATCATTCAATTTATGAGTCAATGGAAAGATTGGAAATCTGAATTTAAATACTAGTGAACTATTTATTTGCAAAACATATAATTCATGAATACTTGTTTGAATGGCCATAAATTTATCCTATACTTACTAATATGATTATTTAAAATTTTACTAAGGATATTCAAAAGAAATGCTCTATATTTTAGTTATATTATAGATTTTAATATCATAGTTATATATATGATGGATGTTTACTATTTGCAACATTTCTGTTCATGTTCCAATTTTTTGTAAAATGATTCAAGAAAGCAGGACTGTTCTTTAATTTAGTTATTTAATCATAAAAGAATTGAATTTGTATTATGATTTTGCATGCTTTATTTATTTGCATATTATTTTTATATTGTATATGCTATATTTTGAAAAATTATGTTAAAGTTCTCATTATATTTGCATATTTTAAGTGTTTTTCCTTTTTACATATGAATAATTTATTTATAAAGATATATTGTTATGCTGTAAGCTGAATAAATAGATGTTTCTATTATTCATTTTATGATTATTTATTTCCTGTTAATAAAGCCATATTTGGCATTATTATTAGACATATTTCACATTTTTAGCTGTATTTTTGTTAAATAGTAGATATATTCTCTCTATTTTAGAGGTATGCCAGTATATTTAAAGATGGTAGTGTTTGTCTCCATCATTATTTTGCTAGTTTATTTTTCAAGATATGATAGCATTTATCTTGCTAGTATTTATATGCTCATACCATATTTTGAAGATTGTAGCTTAGGCTTTCTCTATTATTAAGGCAATTCCTGTTTAATGTTTTATCCCTGATGTTCATTGTCATTACTTTTCTTGACTAATGCCAAAGTCCTAGATCTTTTTATTAGCTCTCAAAAGTAGATGGTGTTCTTATGAGCTATGCTATCATACATTGTGTTATTTAATTATTGTAAGGTGGATTTTGTTAGTAGTTGGTAGTATGTTTATTAAAGCATGTGTAATATTTTACTATGGCTTTATCTGATATTTTGGTGCTTTTATCAAGGTATTGAGGAATTCTACCTTATCTCTATAGCATTCTTGGTTGGCTTAAATGTGAATAATTTATTGCAAATGTGTAAGTCCTATATTTGAGCTTTGCTAGTAATGAGAACAAAATACGATAAATAATTACTTTTAAATTTCCTAAGTGTATTTGAAAAACAACAACAACAACAAAAAAAACACAAGTTAAAAACTTGCATACGCTTGTATTTATGACAATAGATGGCATTATACCAAAAACACTTTCAAGCGTTTGTTTACATAAACGTCAGAGCGAGTATTTCACTATCTCTAACTTGGCATAAATAGTCAACATACATGTCTTATCACACTTTCATCATTAGATTGATAAGCTATTATTATGTTAAACATTCATAAAAGGGACAACTATTCATTATATGAATGCACTGATTAGTGAAAACTTTTTGATAATTAAACAATAGAAAGTTTATTTTAATCTGCTAGATTCTTTTTGTTTAATCTAATTTGAATTTAGTTTTATAAAACATGATATAAAATTTTTTAAATCCTTCTGTCATAATTTTGAAAAAGTTGTGAAAGCCTTTGGCTATATGGATTCAAATATAGAATATTTGTAATTTTGTACTTGTTTTTCTGTAGAATAAATATTTGTTATTGTCATTTTAAAAATTTCTCATAGTTGTTTGTTCACATCATTCTACTTATCAAACAGAAATCATTTCACATGTTGACTAGAAATCTAAATAATTATAAAATATAAATTATTTTAAATGTATTTGCTAAAAGGGTACATGAACATCAAAGCTAATAGGAATCACTTTATTAAATTATTTAAATAATAGAATTATATCTAAGATGTATTTTGCTTAATAAAGAATAATTTAGTTTATTACTTTGGATCACTTTAATTAATTCAATTTGCTTATTTCAAATCACTGTGCATATTTATTTTAAAATCATTTCCATATTTGAAGATCATATTTATTATTTTATGATAAAATTAATTTTACAAGAATCTAATGTATAAGATGTTTAACTAGATTTATTTTAGGATATTTAGAATGACTATTAAATCCCTCACCCATCCTATACTTTCCATTCTTATTCTAAAATTAAGAGATCATGTTTTATTTTATTTAAGTTAGCAACAGCATTGTAAATATCATAATTGTGATAAGACATTAGCTTAGGGAAGTATGTTTTATTTTATTAACTAGGATTTCATTCAATGTAGAATAAATCTGCAGAGTGTAAAACAATTTATTTTTATAATTTAAATGAGATCATATTACCTTCAGATACCCTGATTTAATTTAAAATTGTATTATTTAAATTTATTTTGATAATGAAGAAAGTGCATTGAAAAGATGAATTTTAAGTGGCATAGATTTTAAAAGAACATTTCAAAACGTAATAAGAATTAAATAATGTTTTTATCTGATCAGAGCAATGAGATGCTTACAAGATACTGAAGGGATGGCTTAACTGGTAGTTGAAGTAGATATTTATGAAAGAAATTTAAATGTAACTTCAATGGCATTTGTTCACAATATTAAGTTTTTTAAGTGTGTTACAGTGAGCTGAGATTTATCCTCTTCATTTATTAATAATGTTGCTTTGTATTTACATATTTTATTATCAATGCTTCCCCTAATATATCTTCTCATAGTAGCACATGGCATTTGTTTTATATTATATTATTAAATCCACAGTTTAGTTATAACACTTTACAAATTTAGCTTTATACAATAAGTAGTACTGTTATTTTAGCCTATATGTCTGCACATTTCTAGATTACAATTTGGCTTGTCAACATGTTGGCTATTGATCAGCAAAAGGGTTTAGATCAATATCAACAGATTTATAATCATATATTATTGGAGAAGTTTAACCTGTAGTTTGATGAGAAATAAAGATGAAAAATTTTGAACAACAGGATAAAAGTAAAAAGAGATTGACAGTTCATTGCAATATTATTTGTATTGAATAATGTTTTTGACTGATTTCGGTAATTAATTACAGAAGATTATTTATTAAAAGATTTTTGTTAGAATTTAAACAAGAGATTTGAAGAAAGTAGGAAAAATCAAGTCCAAAATATCAAAGCAGCATTGAAAAAAGCCTTGTAAGCAGAAAATAGAAAATTCAGTTTAGGAAAACTTATGGGTGGACTTCAGTGTAGGCAATGAGTCAACAATCTTAAAGAAAGTAATGAAAACAATTTTGAAATGATAAGGGTCCAAGTTAAAATAAGTGGAACAGAAATGGACTATTTCTAATGGAAATTATAGTTTTAAAGGCCACTTTGTGAAGACAATAATCTAAAAAAGATATGGCAAATCAATGTATGACTAAAAGATTTAAGTATGCAAAAATTTAGCCACGTAAAAAATGTAGAGATTTACTCAAGAAAAAGACTTAATGAGACCAAGAAAATTAGAAAGTTAAAGCACTGATTAATTACAGAAACAAAAGAATTATATATCTTAGTATCAGTGTCATGTTCTGAAAAGAAGCTTAAGAAAAGTTTCAATAAGATGATGTTATGCAAATATTAGTCTGATCATTCTGTGACCTTGCCTAGATGTTGGGTAAACAGGTTTGTGAAATAAGTGTTGTCTGCTAAAAAGATCAGATGCCCATTTTATCACTGATGACAATGCATTGAATCATAAAGAACAAATAAAATTACATCAATACTTTACCAAACAATCTTAAGATTTCATAATAATGAATGATTGAATAAGGTTAAATGAGTAAGAATACATATCTTATGAAAATGAAATTTTAAATGATAATGTGATGTTTTATTTTATAATTTTTTATAGAGAATATATTGTTATTTGATAGTTATTTTGAATTTTTAAAAAACACTGAAATAGTCTTTTATGTAATACTATATATATACTTTGTTATTGTTGCTAAGGCTAAATAATGAATCCTGCAAATTTTATGATAAAGTTGGATAAGCAAATTGATTTTTGCTAGTCTTTTATTAAAAACTATAGTTAATTAAAAATGAAAACAAATATATGTATACGTTTTTTAAAAAAGACAAAAAAGAAAGATAAAATGAAAAAAAAAACTTTTTTTCAAGCAGTCTTGGTTCTGACATATTTGAATACATTCAAAACTCTTTTTTTTTCATGTAAAACTTTGTCATAACTCTAAAATGTAAGTACTACAATACATTGTGTTAAGACAGTAACAAAAAATGCAAGCTATCAAACATCAATTGGTCATAAAATTCTATTGCCTAGTTACTTCAGCTGCTTTCAAAGAACTTATTAGGTCTATTTATCAGTAAAATCTTTTAGACATTATTTCTTTAAATAATACATATAAATATGAGGGAAAATGTAAAAAAAAAAAAAATGTTTCTCTTCATCATTTCCATCTAAGGAAATTCAATGGATTCACAGATCATTGGCTAAAATTTTTCCAATTAAATTTTTGACTTGGAAAATCCATCATATTATTTTACTCATGTAATAAATATTAAATAATCATATCTAATAAAGATATTTTTTCACAATATTCCATTGATATATATAAATATATACATAAAGGACTTTATGGTTAAATGGTAGAATATCTGGCTACTGGATTCAAACCTAGAACAAATAAAACATGAACATTTTTTCAGATTGCAATTAAGCTTAGATTTTTTTTCAGGTACTGTGCCATACAACTAACCACTTCAATGTTCTCCTTATTGCATTGCCAAATCCATATAATATAACATTAAATCATCTACGCTCTTTATTACTCTTTTACAATGCTTTAATTACAACTGTCTATGACAGTTTCGATTGCCCCAGCAATCTTCTTCAGAACTATAACATAATACAAATATATGAATATAAATATGCATGAACATATAAATTTACATCTTATAATCATTATTTAATTATTACCTTTTTAATATTATTAAATACTACATATTTTACTCTTTTTACATTCTATATTTACCAGTTAATGTTAATACTGAATGTTAGTAAAATGAATAGTAATAATGTAAATTATAAAAGATATAAAGTTAAAGATTTGAAAGAGTAATAAGAGTAAAATATAAAAAAATAAAAATAAAATATATATGATTAAAGGAGGTATTAATTGATAAATATAGAATGTAAAATGAGTAAATATATTTAATAATATTAAAAAGGGAATAATTAAATAATGATTATAAGATGTATATATAAAATGTAAATTTATATGTTCATGTATATTTATATTCATATATTTGTGTTATGTTATAGTTCTGAAGATTGATGGGGCAATAGAAACTGTCATAGAGGATTGTAATTAAAGCATTATAAAACAGTAATAAAGAACATAGATGATTTAATATTATATTACACTTTAATATTAGTTGCTAATTGGATATCTAATTATTCTTAGTAAAAAAGGTAAAATATTGCCCAAACCATCACCATTTGTAATTCCTAAACCCAGTAATTTTTTCTCCTTCATAGTTCTTGTTGAAAAGATTTTTGTGTTGCAGTCAAACTATTTAATGTCTTTTTTTATTTATATAGAAACACACACACATGCTAACAACACAAATGTCACATAATTTAAAGAGAAACGTTTAATTTTAAGCTAAACATTTCACATTTCATTTTTTAAAAAATTATTAAATTAATCAATTACCTTGCAGATCAATATAATAAAGTGATTTTAAGAATTATTTAAATAATTCTTGATTCAAATTATTAATATTGTTAAAACTGAGATCCATTACTTTCAGATGAAAAAACTGATCAAATACAGAAGGATCAAACTCAGTTATATGATTGCTGTTAAGGTGAAGACTGGTCAAAGATTTGAGTTTTAAAAGATTATCTTTATTTAGTGATGATATATGATTTGAAGTTAAGTCTAGTATCTGTAGTTGGGATCCAAGTTGAGCAATTCCATCAGTTATATCCGTAAATGTATTTCTACTTAAAAATAGTGAATGTAAGTCTTTGGTACGAGTTAAAAGATCAAAAGGAAAACTGCTCAAATGATTATTACGAAGATGAAGCTTTCTAAGCCGTAAAAGATTTTCAAATATCTTTTGGTAGAGTTTTAACTGAGGATTGTTACAAAAATCAAGACTAATAAGTGAAGGCAAATTTAAAGCATCTAACTGGAATAAAAAGTTGAATATATTTAATCAAGCCAATAGCCTCATATCTTTAAAAACAACTGCATCTATTTTAAGAATTGAATTGTAGACAAGTCTAAAAACCGTAATGAAAGTAAATTATCAAAGATTCCATTTTTAATATTTTTTGAAATTATTGTTATTAAGATGTAGGGACTGAAGTGATATTTTAGCAAAAGCCTTACTTACAATTGTTGCAATATTATTGTGATCTAATTGCAGAGCTATCAGCATTTTCTGGTTATAAAAAATATCTGATATAGATGAAAGTTCATTGTTTGATAAATCAATAAATATAAGAGAAGTAGTTCATTTAAAACAATCCAGTTCTAATGAAGTAATCTGGTTATTATTTTAAAAAACATAATTTAAATGTGATAGAAGTTTGAAATACATTATTATATATGGTAGACAAATGGTTAAAAGAAACATCAAGTAAATTCAATTTCAAAGAGAGTTCAATATTAATTAAATTGTCAAATAATTTTTTTCTTCAAAAATCCTAATTTCAGATAATGCAAGAGAATTGATTATTTCAATCTTGTTCCTTTGTAAGTAAAACTTGTAATTTAGTCAAACCATTAATTTACACTTATGAAGCAGCCATATTGAATATTCAAAAAATTATGTTAAGCCACAAATTTTATCATAATATATGTTTGTATTACTAATGTAATTAAGCTGAAAAAAATATAGTCATTGATATTCAAAGTAATAAAAAAAAAATAAAAGTTAATATTTCTAATAATTATTTTCATATTATTTCATAAATTCAAAGTTTTTAAAACTATAATTTTTTTAGTAGGTTAGTTGCATGCATCATTGAATTTCTAACAAATTGATCTATAATAACACTTACCTAAGATAATCCATCACTTGAATACTTCTTAGAATAAAGACATTAGTACTTTTCCTTTTTCTCTGTAGCCCTTCAAAATGTATTTTCATACAGGCATTTGCAATGTATATGTCATCCCTAATAACAAAAGTAGTTAATATTGATCAATAATTAGTATAATTTGTATATTATAATAAAGAACTACAATACAGTTTGTATTATATATAGAGCTCGCAAAACAAGCTCTTAATACAGTTTGTAATTTATTAAAAAGTACTACTAAAATTGCCACTGTATACAAAATAAAATAACAAAATAAAATGTGAATAAAATACTAAATTCATTATAGAGTTAAGCTTGAGGTTCATAGATTAGTAATTTGTATATATACTGTCAAAATCTTTACTTTTAGCATTTGTGTATATTTATTATTATTAAAATGCAGAGATTATAAAAAAAATCTAAATCAGGTCATAATATTTAAAAAACTTATATATATATATCTTTATCTGGTATCATCTAATTCAAATATTTCAGTATCATAGAAAAAATGCAGTTAACCACTTTTATTATGGTGTATTAAAACAGTTTTGAAAGAAAATGTTGACTAAAGGGGAAAAAATTAACATTAAAAAATGAGCTGATTTTCTCTTTGTTCCAAATATACATTTTAAAATTATTTCCAAGTTTATTCTTATTTTTCAAAGATGTAGTCAAATAATTTCCAAAAAATAAACTACAAAAACAAATTTTAGCTTGGAAAAACATTTCTCTATATATGTGAATTGGTTACCTCGAAATTGTCACTTATGCAAAGAAAAGCAAATTTTGGATAAGGGAAATTTATAACTTAGAATTATACGCACATACACGCATATACATATTATCATTTTATTAAGTTGCTTTTAATTAATATATGCTAACTTGGAGGGGTTTAAACTAAGAAAATATACTACTATGGAACATAGTAGGTGAAACATTATGATAGGTAAAGAATACCATTTCAATATTAAAAGTTTCAAAATGAAATGTGACATAATAGACCTCTCACATTAAAAAATATAATTGCTTGGCAAAATGAAATGTGACATAAAACATAAAATCCCCCCTGACTAATTTCTAAATTGGATTCATAATATTGGGTTATTTATATACTTATTTCGGCACTTTCATGTAATTAAAGGCTTAATTTATATAACTGAAATTATTTGCTTGTCATCCTATTACATAATTTAACATAATATAGCATAACTATTCCTTGTCATGATGGGGGTCTACTCCAACAACTCTATATGTTAATTAATGGATTTACTTTATTCGATTTATTTAAGATCCTAAATAATAATAATAATTTGGTGTCTTCATGACTTGGCCAATCCAGTGGGGGGTTTGGAAAAGTCAGGAAGAAGAGTAAACAAGATTTATAATTTAACTATTGGTTTCCTCCATCATTTAAGGTAAATACAATTATACGCATATAAAAAAATATGTTTTCTATTAAAATGTGATAACTTATTTTAAGAGGTGATAACTAAACCAACATCAAGATTAATGATTCAATGAAATAAATAAAATACATATAAAGATTATATAAATTATCTAGGTTAAGACCAGCAATAAAATTCTTACATTTTTTTAGTTACAGTTATATGAAATAATAATATTAATTAAATGTTTACTGACATTCTTGAGGGCTTCTTTGAAGTGGATGAGCGAATTCATGGTGAGGAATGGGTGGTGGGCAATGAGGACATCTTTTCTCTTTACATTATGCTCAAAAACAGTTTGGACACTCTCGATCCTGCTGCTATGACTCAGAGAAGCTGACACCAACTTACCATCTTTTCAGGTACAGTACACATTGCTATTTTTAATTTAAGCATAGGTATAATGAAAGTTATTTCACCAACAGTTCTTCAATATTTAATATATTAATAATTGTTGCAAAATAATCTAATCAACCATAACAAAGATTCTTTCTCCTTATATACATCAGGTTTTGCCTGCAGTGTGTTTCAAAAAAAGCTATTAGCAGATGTTCTTTAAATGCATTTCTTCCTTGCATACCTCTATGTCGCCATTCTGCCTTGCTGTGCATTGTATTCATATTTACTATTACAAAGTATTTCCTCTGTAAGAGTGACAAATGTAACTATTTTAGTATTGCTCTAGGGGTACAGCACTTATTTTACATTTAGTATAATTTTATGTTAAATCTAATTTTGTAAGTCTTGCTCGATCTTATATAACTTTAAATTCATCTAAACTAAATGAAACTCACTTCAGATGATTATACCTATTTTGTTTTATCTTTGTTTGAAAATATATGAATATACTATGATTGATTCGCAATGGAGTTCAATATAAAATTTAGTTATTTAACGCCATTACAACTGTTTTTGATGTGTGTACTTTTTTTAAATTTATGTATTTTGAGCGATGTTTTTGATCTGTGTGTATGTGTACTTTTAAAAAATATTCCACCGTTACAACTGTTTTTGATGTCTCAAAGTTTGAATGTTCTTTTGCCTATTTTGAAGCCATCCTTGTTGTATTTTTATAATCATCTGCAATCTGTTTGAGCAAGCTTCTCCAAATAATTTCATGCAAAGTCTCAACGTTTGAATGTTTCTTTTTGCCTACTTTCAAATTACCCATGATGTCTATCTTTTGTAAATACTTTTTTCTTTCTAAGTATTTGTGGGTTTTTTTGTGTGTGGGTTGTACTTGGGTTTTTTTTTTGGATGTTACAAATCCAATTTAGAAATTAGTCACGGGGGGGGGGGTGTTTTATGTCACATTTCATTTTGCCAATCGATTATATTTTTTAATGTGAGAGGTCTATTACGTCACATTTCATTTTGCAACTTTTAATATTGAAATGGTATTCTTTACCTATCATAACATTTCACCTACTATGTTCCATAGTAGTATACTTTTCTTAGTTTAAACCCCTCCAAGTTAGTGTATATTAATTAAAAGCAACTTAATAAAATGATAACAATTCGTAATTGCATGTATGTGTGTATATTTATATAAATGCGTACTTAAAACAATACTAGCTGGTATATAGTTAAAGCATGCATAAATAATTACCAATTTACTTTCAAAAAACAAATTTATTGCACATTAAGACCAAAAAAATACAGACCTAGAAATATAAAACAAGTAAATGATTATAACGCAAAAACAGAAAAAAAGGTATATTTGAGTTGATGTTTGCATAAAAAACATTTGTGACTTGTTTGTTGTTTCGAGAACAAACCATAGAAGCATAATTTGTCTAAAGTTATAAATTTAAATAATAGACATGAACATTACCTGGTGTGTGGGTTTTCACACGTACATATATGCGAAGGGAGTGGCAAGGTTATAAGTTTTTAAGCTTTGCTATTTTTTTAAATTATTTAACTCTAAGTTATAAATTTCCTTATCCAAAATTTGCTTTTCTTTGCATAAGAGTGACAATTTCGAGATAACCGACTCACATATATAGAGAAATGTTTTTCCAAGATAAAATTTGTTTTTGTAGTTTATTTCTTGGAAATTATTCGACCACACCTTGGAAAAATAAGAATAAACTTGGAAATAATTTTAAAATGTATATTTGGAACAAAGAGAAAGTCAGCCATTTTTTAATGTTAAATTTTTCCCCTTTACTCAACATTTTCTTTCAAAATTGTTTTAATACATTGTAATAAAAGTTAAGCAAGTGTATCAAAAGATGCTACATGTCTATTTTTTTTGTACGTATTTTTTCAATAATTGTAAAATAATAATTTTAAATTAGTGAGGGGGGGCACAATTTGTATTTTACTTATTTTTGAGCAATTTTTTAATTTGTATTTTACTTATTTTTGAGCCATTTCTTGGATTTGGAGGTGGGGTCGTTTTTTTTAACTTAATAAATAGTGGCGTTGTTGCTGTTTTTGATGTATGTACTTTTTTTAAATTTATGAATTTTTGTATTTTACTTATTTTTGAGCCATTTCAATTAATCGCTGGGGAAGGTGTATTTTACCTGTTTAAGCGATTTTTTAATTTGTATTTTACTTATTTTTGAGCTATTTCTTCATTCGGGGATGGGGTGGTTTTTTTTAACTTAAAAAATAAAGGCATTATTGCTGTTTTTGATGTGTGTGTACTTTTTTAAAGTATATGAATTTCTGTATTTTACTTATTTTTGAGCCATTTCAATCAATCGCTTGGGGTATTTTATTTTATGTATTTTACTGATTTTTACGCGCATGTGTGTGTACTTTTTTAATTTGTATTTTATTTATTTTTGAACCATTTCAATTAATCTCTTAGGGGTGTTTTATTGCTTTTTAAAATTTACGTATTTTTAGTGATTTCTTCGAAAGAAATTTATCGATTGTTTGCTTTTTGATGGGCGCTGAAGCACCATTTACCGGCACAGTATGGTGCATCCAACAGTACCATTTATTATTATTGATTATAAAATAAATAAACTATTTACCTTAAATTCAAGCAGAAATTGTTTCTGCATAAAGATCAGATTACATTTACATGCATAGGCTTTAATTTTGGGCCAAATGAGAAGAGCTTTTGGTTGTTCACTAGTGAAGGTACAATTGACACTTTTTAACTGTTTAGTCATAATCAAGTTTTTACATTCCAGATATAGTTTTACTGTTGATGAGTGTGTTTTTGTAGCTGTGGTGATGTTTGGCACAAAGTTGAATTTAATTGAGAAATTGAAGCTAGACATCCTGGTAATGGTTTCCATTCACGGAATGATATTCTTTACTAGCTTCTAGCAACACATGCCAACTACTTTAACTACTTGGTGAGGTTTTTTGAAATTCATGGTAACAACCAAAAGATGATCCTAGTAAATGGTAAACATGCAAAAATCAAAAACAAACTTAATTTCTGAATCTGCCTATTTACACAGTTACCAATTGTGAGAACATATTTTTTTTGATAATTAAACAAGCCAGTAATTATTTTTAATTAACCATGTTTACAAACTTCCTTAGATAACAAACATGTTTATAGATGGCAATTAATTGTTATCTTAATCTCTAAAAAATATAAGTTCAATTGAAATTTTAAAAATAAAACTTAAAACAAAATTTAATAAAAGAAATTAGTTTTAAATAATTTCTTTTAATACTGAATTAATTAAACTATTTCGGCAAAAAATTTTGTAATTAATTTGATCCTTTAGCTATATTTAATTAATCCTTGTTTCTATAACTTTTTTTAGATGAAATAAATTAGATTGTTTTTTTTTTTATACTGAATCAAAAAAGAGAATATAACTTTTTTTCACTGAACAAACAAATCTTTACCTAAATTTAATATAAAAAAAATCTGAATTGATCTTATGATTGCCAACTACATTTATTTTCTTAAATATAAATTGAGATAGGCTATCTATCTCAATATATATTTATGTTGTACATTGAAAGTAATAAATTTGTATTTACACAGAGTATTTCCATCCTATGTTAAATTTCTTATTAGTGAATTATTCATTTGTCTGCCTCCTAAAATATTTATCTTTTGTTAATAGTAAATCAGGAGATAAAACAAAATTGGTACAATTAAATTTCAAGCCTTGATGAAAACAAAAAGGCTATTCATAACAAAATTGACAGATCCAGTTGAACTGTGTAGAAATTGGCACAAAGAAATGGCATCATTTGGGCAAATTTGTATTGCCAAAATTGATATAAACAATGCTAGCCAAATGATCATTAAAATATTAAGTGGAAAATTTTTAAGCTAAAGTAATTGAGGATAATAAATGTAAGACAACAGCACTCTTATGCTTTTTAGGTAGAAGAGTTATTGAAATAACAAACAATAGGTGAGACTGCTTTATAGGTCAATATATCTTATGAGAAAATAAAAAAAAAAAGTTTAATGAATATTTTAAGAGTCACCTGTCTAGTCACATAGCTCATCTAAATCTAAGAAATAGGAGTATAACAATGAGGAAGAAAATTAAAGAATATATTGTATCCCATAAAAAATTAGCTAAAGACTGTGGGCATGGGAATTTAATAGAAAGAAAGAACAGGAGAAAGGAAAAACCTGATGATTGGTAAACATTTCTTTAATGTAATAATTAATCATCAAATCAGGACAGAATAGTGAAATTAAATTAGCTGTAGTTTTAAATATATTAAATGGAATATCAATAAAACCAGTAGCAAAACTTCAAAAATAAAAATATATACAAAGATAAATCTATTAATAGCAAAGTCTAAGGATGACAGAAAAAGAGGATAAAGCTTGAAAATTTTATCAGACTAATGCCAAGAACTATATTATTGTGTAGTTAATATAATAATAAAAATTGGTCTTTGACAAAAAATTAAGATATTATAGTATTTGAAAAAAAAAGTATTTGTATGATTTCAAATCACTTGAAATAACTACTTACATATGACAAATAATGATAGCAATAAAGAAAAAAATTGAGAATTACTGTTTTCATTTTTAAAAAAAGTGTGAATGAAATTGTAGTGTGGGTGCAGTTATGTAAATAGAGCCAAACATATAAATCTAAAAAATGATTTTCAATAATGTTTCAGTGCTAGATAATCCATTGGAAAGTTATAAATACCAAGGAATAGGCATTAAGCTGTGGGGGAGATCATACACTAAAGATATAACCTAAAGTTGACCTTACAAGATGCTAATGATACAGATTGAAATATGTAATGCTACATCCCAGCATAAGCACCTTGAAAGGTAAAACAAGCAATGTAGCACAAAGCCAATCAGCAGCCAGTAGGGGCAGAATTTAAGCACCATTGACAAAGAATTACAAATCCCTGCAATATAGACAAGCAACCAGCACATGTAAATGCAAACACATATTTTATGATTTATTTTTGACTAAAATTGGCAAGAAGTGTAGTCATCATGACATTGACCAAAGTCCATCAAAAACAACAGCAACTTCGATGTTAGACATTACACATAAAGCCAGCACCAGCACAGATCAACAGATTTCTAAAGTACATTTGTTATGTGGGCCCTCAAACAGATTGAGGTTCATACAAGCAATACTAATGTTGTTTAAATACTATACATATATTATAAAAAGTTGAACATATTTAGTGGTCTTGCATATTTTTGATAGCAGCCATAATTGTACTAGGCTCAAGCACAAAAGAAATTTAAAAAATGTAATGAATTACAAAAGTAATATGAATCCACAAGATTTGAGGATAACAAAGACTAAAATACTGTCAACTCTGTGACAAAATAGATCATCAAGCTAAGTAATGCAGAACCAAGATTTCTATATGTCATCATTGAAGATAGAAATGTCATAAGACCATGGAATACATGCAATCATTAAAAAAATATGCCTCATTCTGAGAAAAGATGTAAAAACTCAAGAGAAATCAATAATACCACTAAAATTAAAAATCTTAAAAATAAATTGTCCAATGGACTTAATTAAAGCACTTAATTAAATTTAAAAGAGATAATTGTTTATCCTAAGAAAAATAGTTATAATCAAATGCATTGACAGATTCAAGATGCCAATATACCTGCTTAATTAAGAAATTAGCTGTGTGGTGAGTGGTACATTTAAAATATTTAGGTTTCTGGATCAATTTCCAACTCAGTTTAAAAAAACACATTGTGGTCAATTGAATGCAATCATTGTGCTTTGCCTGTCATTCATATGTACAAAGTTTGCACAATTTCCTGAGCAAATGAATATACAACCATATAGACATTTGTATTGTATTTAAGCCAATAAACATCACATTTCTTATGCTTGCTTATAACTGTTATTATGTATTGCCACTCACTGCAAGCTACAGTAATCAATGGATGCCAGAAGGCTTGTGCATAAAATCCCCATCTAGAGTCCACTCATCCAATATCCCCAGACTAGTTTCTGGCTTATGGCCTTCATCAGTGAGGAGCCTTGGATCTGAGAGCACTGCATCTAGATCTTAGTATCTAATGCAACCTTCCAGCAGCCACCTTTTATCTCTCTATTTAACTACAAAACTATGAGTCTTAAATTGAAAATACTTTAATATTTTCAATCCAAGCTCATTAGTTTGTATAGTCATATAGGTCTGAACTCAGTTCAGTACCCATATATTTTGATGTCTTTGGTTTTTTAATAACTATAGCCACCACTATCCTATTAGGCAGGATTGGTTTTAAGCCAACAAACATCACATGCTCACCATTTCTTATGCTTGCTTATAACTTATTAAAACAGGCAAAACTCACTATAGGTTGTAAAGGGTAGCTTACAACGCAAATATTTTTAACAAGATTGGCCTACTTATTGAATACAATCCATTTGAAACTTGCATTAATAATGGGGAGATTATTTGTTTATTATTAACACATATGTACATGTACAACACATATATATTTATTTATATTCACAGTGAATTAGGGAACTCACAATAAATTATTATTTTGTAACAAATATAACCAGTATTTTAGGAAATAATATTGTATATATATGCTATTTGATTAATAAACTGTAATGTATTTTTTTTAAATCTAAAATTGAATGTAATTTATAGTCAGATGTCTTAGGGATAACCTGATGTCAAGTTAGGTGGCCATAGCAACTGTGAAAATAAAACTGATTTTATTATTCTATTTTTTATTTGTTATAAATGAAGTATATTTAAACAATAGGCAGTTAAAAATCTAAGCTTTTTTTTTCTCATGTGTCATAGCATCAGCCGGGAAGTGAACCCGCTAACCCGGGACAACTGCTTGTAAAGCAGCTGTCACTAACCTGCATAAAAACAAACATTTTAAAAATTGTTCTTCTTGTCAATATTCCAATGATAACAATATAATAGCAATTAAATAAAAAATTTCAAACGCTAAAATGGAGTTTTGTTTCTTCTTTTATTTGGATCATAGAAGTTTTTAAAGTCAAATACTGTAACTTAAATTTTGTCAAATTCAAAAGAAAGAAAGTGAGAAATAAAAGTTAGAATAATTTATAAATTTTGAGATAATTAAATCATATTTTGAAAGTTGTTGGAATAATTTTTAATATTTTAAATCTTTTCAAAAAGAAAAACCAAAATTAAGTCTGCTGAAAATAGGAAGCAAAAATTAAATAACTTTTTTTTAATATATATAAAGTGCTTCTATATTATCTAACATAATTTATGATTACAAATAATTATTTAATGGTACTTTAAGATGAATATGGGCTAAAGCAAAACATACTATTGTGCATCACATTATTTCCTAACGGTTGCATAAAACCTCTATTTTCATTCTACTTTATTGTAAAACACACAAGAGGATGTCTGCAGTCCAAAATAAACAAGTGTTGGAATATTTAAAGGTGAATCAATTAAGAATTGAGGTGTTTACCATACACAACTACAGGAGACACCATTGTACTTATCTATCCTTACCAAGGAAAATGATTTGCCTAACCATCAACTACTACTTCTATTAGGATGATTTTTATAAACTTTGTTCCAAATATAATTTTAATCAAGAAATTAATGTAAATTTTAGTTTGATTTTTTTATATTTATGTTGTATTTATGTTGTATTTTCGCACTTAAAAGCTAGTCACCTTATTTTTCAGAATTAGCAAAGAAGAAATGGGGAGATGATTCACTTAGTTATTTTTCTATTTTATTGTAAATAAAATCTAGGTCAACCCACCTGCTTCACATTCGGTTATCCATGTAAATAGTAAGGTAAGATTCTCTACATTTATTTTTACAGATTAAATTGGAACACTTGATACAGAATACATCTTATATCCAAAGTTCTCTGTAGACGAGTTGTAATTATCTTGGTAAAAATTTTATATAAAACTGATAAAAGGCTGATAGGTCTGTAATTTCTAATATCTTCTTTATCACCTTTTTTAAATATTAATATTATTACTGCATTCTTCCAATCTTCTGGTACATCTTTATCATTTAGACATTTGGTATATAACTTTGCTAAAATTGTTTCTATTTCTTCACCTCTTTCTTTTAATATATCAATTATAATTCCATCATTTCCTGGAGCCTTTCCTTTCTTCATACACTTAATTGCATGTCTCACTTCTTCATTTAAAATTCTGGGCAATTCGGAAGATGTAATAGATATAGGAGGTACTTGTTCTTTATTACTATATAATTCTTGATAAAAATCTTCTACCAATTTCATGATGTCATCTCTCTTTTAGTAATAATTCCATCTTTTTTTTTCTTATTGCAGATATAAATTTCCTACCAATACCAAAATGTTGTTTAACATTTTTGAGACTTTTATTTTCTTCTACAGCTTTCCTTGCTATTTCACAGTTATACTTTCTTATACATTTTCAACTCTTTTCCTTACCATTTTACAAAATTCGAGATATTCAATTCTTTTTAATACATCATTTTTGTATATCTTCATATTCCTTCTTTTCTTCATAAATTCTCTAGTCTCAGTAGAAATTTTATTAGTCAGTTGCTGCTTTTTTCTACCAGCTATGTTTGTTGCAGTTTTTAAAAGTGTATCAGTTATTTTCATATTAATTTCATTCAAATCTGAATCATGTTCAAAATCTCCTAACACTTGAAACCTATTTGTAAGTTCTAATTTAAATTCATTAGAATGTTTCTGAAGATTAGGAATATCAACTGTAAATATTGTTTTTCTTAATAATTTTTGTCTCTCTAGTTTTACATTAACACGTAACTTACACCTTACTAATCGATGATCACTTCCTGTGTTAAATTTATTAAGAACATTACAATCTTGAAATATGTATTTTCTGTTAGTCAAAATATAATCCAATTCTGCTGTACCTTCATTTGGATGCTTCCATGTCCATTTCCTTTTAACATTTTTCTCAAAAAATGAATTCATAATATAAAGTTTTTCTTTTTCTGCAAACTCCACAAGTCTATGTCCTCTCTCATTTCTATTACCATAACCAAAATTACCTACAGCAATTTCATCTTTCATTTGTCTACCAATTCTAGCATTAAAGTCTCCCATAACAATTTTAAAATGTTGTTTACTCTGATCAAAAGCCTTTTGTACATCCATATAAAAATCTTCTACTACTTCATCACTATGAGAACTTGTTGGGGCATAAACCTGAATTATCTGCATTTGGTATCTGCTATTAAGTTGTATAACTAATCTTGCCACTCTGTCCGATACACCATCAATCTCCACAATATTGTTCTTCCACTTTTTATTTATAATGAATCCTACTCCACTTGTATTTTCAATATGTGTGCCTTTATAATAGAGTATATGTCCACTTTTTAAATCAATTGTTTCTTCTCCTTTTCTTCTAACTTTCACAAAGTCCAATAATGTCCCATTTAATATAAGACAGTTCTTCTAATTCTTGCAATCTTCCTTCACTTGAAAGTGATCTGCAGTTGTAAGTACCTAAATAAAAAGTCGTCATCAAATGGCAGCCTGGGTCCGCAATCAGGGGATTCTTAGCACCCTCCGCCTTCGGCCACCAACCGCTGCCTTGGTTGGTGACTTTACAGCCTCCTGGGAATAAGGGCCATGCTTTATTTTTGTCTGTCATAATTGTATATATGTATGGGGAAAATATTTATCATTTACACAAACATTCATTCTGCCTTATCAGGCACTGAGAAGAAAGACCATGGTGTTTCTTGATCTTAAACTCAGAGGTAAAAAGCCAATAAACTCACCACGCTGGCTAATGCATGTTGGTGAGCAGCCCATCCATATTCATATACTATATGAATAATCACATAGTAATAACAGCTGCAACAACAAGAACATATGGAGTGGACATTAGGAATTTGCCCTGCTCAGTTCCTTTAAGGCTTCCAAGATGAATCAAAGGGTCTCCTTTCAGTTAATAGCAAACTCCTTTCTGCAGAACTTTGGATTTCCACCAACCAAGAGAACAAGCTAAATTTAAAAGTGGTTTTAGTACAATAGATCATATCCAGGTATTAAGAGAAGTCATAGAAAGGACAAATGAATATGAGTTGTCATTATGTTTTGGATTTGTAGATTATGAAAAGGCATTCGATTCTATACACATTTCTTCAGTGATTAAAGCATTGGATCATCAAGGTATAGATCCAGGATATTGTCATATTTTAAAGAATATTTATAAAAATGCAACAGCAACAATTAGATTACATAATGATACTGGAAAAATCAACATTGAGAAAGGTGTAAGACAAGGTGACTCCATATCTCCAAAACTCTTTACAGCAGTGCTGCAAGAAGTATTTTGTGGAGTAAAATGGGAAACTAAAGGAGTGAAAGTAAATGGAGAGTATTTAAGTCATTTAGATTTCACAGATGATGTAGTTGTTTTTGCAAATAATGCTTCAGAGCTGCAGGAAATGTTGCAGGAGTTAGCAGTTGAAAGTAGAAAAGTAGGACTAAAGATAAATGTTAAAAAGACTAAAGTAATGTTTAATCGATTTGCTCAAAATATGAAAATAAAGATTGATTATGAAGAATTAGAAGAAGTTAACAGTTACAAGTACCTTGTTCAGATTATTAATACAGATGGAAACATAATGGAGGAAATTAATCATAGAATTAAACTTGGTTGGAGTGCTTTTAGTAGAAATAACTTGATACTAAAAGGAAATATGCCTATGTGTTTGAAAAGGATGGTTTTTAACAAATGCATTTTACCAGTTCTTACTTATGGATCTAAGACTTGGACACTTGATAGAAGAGCAATACAGAGATTTCAGACCACTCAAAGGAGTATGGAGAGATGTATATTGGGAGTAACAAGAAGAGATTGAAAACAATGTATGGTTAAGATAACAAACAGGTGTTACTGACCTTATTGAAAAAATTAAAAGATTGAAATGGAGTTGGGCTGGACATATTGCTAGAAGAGATGATAATAGATGGACAATTGAAATTTTAAACTGGATTCCAAGAGATTGTAAAAGACCCAGAAAGAGACCACATGTGAAATGGATGGATGAAATAAGAAAATGTGCAGGGGTGTTGTGGAGAAGAGAAGCTAAAGATTGGAGAAGATGGATTAAAATTGGAGAGACCTTCATCCTGCAGTGGATTGATAATGGTTGGTGATGATGATGTCATCTTATATGTTTTATTTTGTTGATTAACCCTCTGTATATATATTTTTCCAGTGTGATTGACTAATCAACTAGTGTTAATTTCTATACCTATCATATATATTGTACATATATGTATCTCAGTCCCACATATATATATTCTTAAATTAAAAAAAATTATATATATATATATATAGATTTGTATGTGAGTGTTGTATATAGTTAATAGACAATAGTTATTAATAGGCAGTAATGAAAAGAGAAGGTTATAAGAAATAATATTCAATATATTGGTCTATTATTATTAAATAAAGCATTCAGTTATTTAGCTTTATTTTCTTTAAAATAAAACAGGCTGGTGTAAAAGATCAATAGATTAATAGATAAAATGCACATGTGTGAAAGAAAAGTACGGCTGTGTAAACATAAAACATTTGGACACATATCTCTGTTGACCATAGATTGTAAACTCTGTTTTTTTAGGTTATCTGGATTTTAGATTGTCCAAAGAGGGAAGAAATGCTTTGACAGAGTAGATAAGATAATTATTAATTTTCTTATTAATTACTTTGGACCGTCAATTTGTGAGGCTTTGGTTGCTATCTCAAAATGACAGTTATTTTTGTAGGATGGGACTTTTAATCAGAAATACGAGATATAAAGAGTTAGCAGTTGGCAGTTTTGTTGTTTTTTTCTTGTTTCTGGTGAGCTCAGGATGAGCAGTTGATTTTTTTTATTCTTTGAAAAGTTAAAGAGAAAATGTAAGACTTTTGCTTTAAACAGCATAAAAGATGTGCACCTATATAAATAATCTCACGGCTAAGTTAATCTAGAGAGATGGATCAAAATTGAATCTCTTAAAAGAAGTTGGTGAAAATAAAATAAAATGGTATTTATATATTTTGCTACTTATAAAACAATGAAGATGCAGTGCTAATCCTGCTGTTTTGTTCTCTGAGACCTCACAACATGGGTTAATTCACTGGTCTATCTGTGGACTCATATACAAGTTTTTAATACCAAAAGAATGGCCGAGTTTAAAACCAACCACATATACTATCTGAGAGGCTTTTTTTAAAGGATCATCATCTTTGAAAGGAAGGAGAAGAGGAAGGAAGAGAAGAAAAAAAGATGTATAAAAGCACAGCCAACCTCAACTAGTCTACAAATCTTTTTTTAAAGTTTTCTTCATATTTATCAAAAGTGCCTGCAATAACTTTTAAAATGGTATTGAACAAGCCAAACCAACCAGTCAAAGCTATAAATAAGAGAGTGGTCTGATATTTGAACCTGGGACATTAATAAGCACTCAAAAATGGATTGGGTAACTTTAAAATTTGATTAACAAATTTTTTTATTTACTTATTAAAAGTAAACTTTGATTTCTATAGTCAAGCATTTGTTTTCCTTTTGATACATAAACTTTTTCTATAGTTAAGCATTTGTTTTATTGATTGTATCATTATCAATACTGCATAACATTACACACACAATTTAAAATTCATTCAAGTTAATTTTTCATTATCTTTTGATTTTTTTTAATATATTGTAATACTAAAATGACTTTTTGTTATTGTTGTTTATTCAGTGTGATAATTGGGCAACCTATCAATATATGCTTTATAGTGTTTTTTATTTGTTTATCTCTTTGTATATTAAATTTGATACAATTTATTTGTGCTCAATATTTCAATATTTTTTTTATATATGTGATTTATGTATCAATGCATAATATAAAGGGACACATTTTAACATAATATATATGTTGACATATCACAGTGTGTGTGCATGTATGACTGCTTATACCCACAAGTCAAAAATAGGTTAGACTAAAGTCTTTTTTATTAATAGTTTATATTTAAAGGAGCAAATTAAAGAGTAGGGTTTCACACGTGTATGAAAGTAAAAAACATACATTGCATGGATGAAATTTACTTCTATGTCATATATAGTAGGTAGGGAAAATCTTGAATAAGTATTCAATGAGAATATTATTTTTTGTGTCATTTTAAGCCAGCTTATTTCAGAATATGTAGTAACATGAGCAGATATATAAAATTAGTTGGTTATGCATATAGTATTGAAATATTTTGTTTTAATTATGTATTTAATTCAGTCAATTGTATAGTTAGTGAGATGATTTATTAAAGGGAAGAGTGTTAATAAATATAATTATACCATATTTAGTTTCCGAGTTATTATTAGTATTGTTAATTTTTTTTTAGTTATAATTAATCATCATCACTTGTAAATGTTAAGCGTTGAATGTGGATTTACATATAATGATGTTTAAGATCATGCTTGACATATAGCCAAGTTTTGAGTAATTATAGGTTAATAGTAAAAAAGCTAAAATTTTATGTTGTGCCCATGAGTTTTGACCATCATCATCAAGGTGGATATTACTAGTTAAATCACTGTTTAAGCATAATACTGTTCAGGTAAATAATTATAGATTTATCAGAATCTAAATTTTATGATATAAGATTAGTTATGATCACCATCATCGCTAAATAAAGAGTAGTAATTAAATCCAATCTTAAATGTAATTAATATGTTTAGTAAATAGGGTTTATAAAAAGCTAAATATCATATGGGGAGATTCATGATGATCATTCATCATCACTGGTAAATATTGATGATTGAGCTATAATTTTAACTGTGATAAAAATATAACCATAAATGTATAAAAGGTTATATTTTAGGCTGTAAGATTCATTATAATCAATCATCCGCATTAGTGAGTATTATAATTAAATCCCACTTTAAACATAATATGATTATAAGAAAGTGCCTATATGCTTATAAAAGATAAATTTGTTGTTATGAGTTCATTACTAAAGCTGTGACTGGAATCATCATCATTATATTACAATGAATAATTAAATTAAATAACTAGGTTTAATGGCCATATATGTAAGTAATGGTCCTCACAATGTTTGTTTGTAAGCCATTAGTAAGAGCATACATGCATCTGTACATCAATATACTTAAACTGAGCTGGTAATATCTGTAAAAGTGTTGGATATATAAATTTTATGGTATTGGGATCTTATAGTTTTATTGACATGGATAAAATATAAAAATATCATTTTTTTATTCATCCAGGTAGATGTGTAGTAAAGAATGTACTGAAAGGGTTTGAATCCGATACACTATGGACAGATGATATTTATCTAGGTTTAAAACAATCTAGTGGTGCCCGGGGAAAACACATGTACTTAGCTAAACTGAATAAAAGTGATCAAGTCCCTTTCCAACTTGAAAATATTAACTTTCTCTGATATTTTTTGAAGTTGTTATAAATATCGCCAGTGTGTGTGTGTGACCCTGAATGGTCTTATATATGTGGAAAGAGGAATGGGAAGGATTCTTTGTTGAAAGAACCTATTATTGGAGATAAGCGTAATGCACTCCATGGATTTCACTGTAATTTTATTCAGTTGCTATGGCTAATATTGGTTATCTGATGAAAATTGCTAGTGTATTTTGTTGGTTACCATAACTTCCCAATACTGAAAATATTTTAAATCTTAAATGATGACAGTAATGAATTTTTATTTTTATTTTGTGTTTAAAAATGGGATAATTTATTTATCTCATTATTGGCGTGACTAAATTAATGTTTATGATAGTTGTAAACGGGCTATGGTATTATATTTATGTTAAGTTACAAATTGGCTGTCACGTTTTATATATTTCTTTATAATTACAAAGTGGCTATCCAAAGAGGGTTAGAGATAGGCCATATACCTGAGATGAGAAGAACTCAGAATGGCCCCAGGTTCCATTTTGTAATAGATATCATCACTTATTTATTAATTACCAATTGTAGCAGCTGTCATAGCATATGCGTATTCAGTTACAAATAGACGCCTAACTGGGCATGATATATATATATATATTAATGTATGCGTATATTTTATTTAGTTACAATATATAAATTGGGGGACTTAAAATAAATAGATTGCTTTGTGGAAATCAGTAAATGTTTAATTTAGCTAGCCAGCATCACAATCAGTTTAAATTATTAATGTTTATTTTTCATGTATAGTTCATGATCTGTAAAGAATAAGTGACATAGATGGATTTCTACCATAGGGTAAAAGGGATGGATCTAGAGAATTATTAATTAACAGAATGATAGAAGTTCACATGTATATATTATAATTTTTTTTATCATTACTATTGTTATTATATTTTATGTTAATGTTATTTATCCTTGTCAATAAATGTTTAAGAGTTTATATTTTTCCGGTCTCTGGTTTATTGAATTGTCCGGAAATTCCACAGTTAACAAACAATTATGCATGCACACACATCTATTTTCTTGTCATATAAAAGTTGTACAGTAAAACAAATATAATAAATGCTAGATGTAACCTATACAGAGGTGCAGAAGTTGCTTTGTGTATCCGTTCATACTGTTAAGGGAGTCAAAAGAAATATTCTCCCTGGGCTCAAATATTAGGGCATAACAGAATCGAAACGGGGAGGAAGTAGATGAACTAACCTAAATTGCATTTGATATTATTAAATAGGGATAGAGCTAGTCAATTAAAAGTGTGTGTAATCATAGGTTAAGCATTTACAGCAGGTTTTCATTAGATCCTACCCGAAGATCCAAAGTCTGACTAGCCTGGTAGAACTCCATGGACCATGTCATTGGGGGCAATAAATTCGGGGCACATTGAGTCATAGTTTCCAGATTTCTACATCTGCATAGTATCACAGTCCACTGGTTATTTTTCCATCCATTACATCTGGGGATGTGGGCAGAACTGAATCCAGGAATAGTTGACTGTCCATTACAATGTCACTGCAAGCTAGAGTAATCAATGGATGCCAGAAAGGTTGTGCATAAAATCCCCATTTAGTGCCTACTCATCCAATATTACCAGACTAGTGTCTGGATTGTGACCTTCATCAGTGAGGAGCCTTGGATCTGAAAGCACTGCATCTAGATCTTAGGATCTAATGCAATCCTCCAACAGCCATCTTTTATCTCTACTTAACTACAAAACTATAAGTCTTAAATTGAAAACACTAGTCTGAGGCGATTGGATGAGTAGGCACTAGATGAAGATTTATGCACAAGCCTTCTGGCATCCATTGATTACTCTAGCTTGCAGTGAGTGGCAATACGTATAGTGAGTTTTGCCTGTTTTAATAATAGTTATTAGCAAGCATAAGAAATGGAGATCATGTGATGTTTATTGGTTTAAAACCAATCCTTCCTAATAGGATAGTTGTGGATATGGTTATTAAAGAACCAAAGACACCAAAATATATGCATACTGAATTGAGTTTAGACCTATATGACTATATAAGCTAATGAGCTTGGATTGAAAATATTAGTGTTTTCAATTTAAGATTTATAGTTTTGTAGTTAAGTAGAGATAAAAAATGGCTGCTGGAAAGATGCATTAGATCCTAAGATCTAGGTGAAGTGCTCTCAGATCCAAGGTTCCTCACTGACAATAGGACACAAGCCAGAAACTAGTCTGGGGATATTGGATGAGTAGGTACTGGATGGGGATTTTATGCACAAGCCTTCTGGCATCCATTGATTACTCTAGCTTGCAGTGAGTGGCAATATGTATAGTGAGTTTTGCCTGTTTTAATAACTTTGTATTGTAGATATATTTAAAACTTCGATGACACTGTACATTTTAAAAATGTATACATAAAGACATTTGCATAAAGACATTTGAAAAAGGTAAATTATCCCCAAGATGCATTTTATTGTTGAGTGTATATTGTGAAATTGTATCTAAGCATAAATGAAATAAATTTAATCCAGTCTAAAACACAACAAATAAAATATTTATTTACAGAAGATAGAAAATATTTGAATACAAATATAATGCATATACTTAAGCTTTAGATATAATTAGAGGGGATTTGAACACAGAATTTCAACCTCCCTTAGGTCATCCACTCATTATATAACATACACATGACCACATACATGTGAAACAGATAAATGATCTCCAATATACATATTTTATGCTGAACTAGCACAAATGAGTTGGTCCAGAGCATCATCTCCCACACATATATAATAAGTGCTCAGTTTACATTAAGATAGCAAATCTTCAAACTTTAATGGACAGGCCTCAATCCTCTCCAACTCTTTAGCCATTCATTTCATTGAAAATCTGAAGATGGAATATTCAAAATCCAATGCCAAATATTATTATTATACACATGTTGACTTTAAGTCAATCTGACCCCTCACATGTAAGACCTTAATATGTCCATTTAAATACACAGAAGAGTGATGGGCAGAATACAGGCTGAATATGTAATATTTGAATACAAGTATAATGTATATACTTAAGCTTTAGATATAATGAGAGGATTTCAGTCATCCACTCCATCTTGTATAACTGATACACATGACTACATACATGTGAAAAAGATAAATGATCTCCAATATGCGTATTTCATGTTGAACCAGCACTCATCAGTTGGTCTTAATCATCATATTAAGAAAGCAAATCTTCAAACTTTAATGAATGGGTTCAATCTCCACTCTTCAACACCCATACCATTGACAATCTGAAGATGGAATACTCAAAACCCCTGTTAATACCAATCATTGTTGTTAACCACATGTTGACTTTAAGTCATCCTCACATGTAGGACCTTAATATGTCCATTTAAATACACAGAAGAGGGATCGGCAGAATACAGACTGAATATGTAATACTTGAATACAAGTATAATGTATATACTTAAGCTTTATATGTATTTAGAGAGGATTTGAACACAGACTTTGAAGCTCCATTCAGTCATCTTCTCCATTTTATATGTATATTGCAGATCATTTATTTTTTTCACATGTATGTGGTCATGTGTATTGGTTGTATAAGGTGGAGTGGATGACTGGAGGAACTTGAAAGTCTGTGTTCAAATACCCTATAATTACATCTAAAGCTGCCCATCCCTCTTGTCTATTTAAATTGACATATTAGGCTCCTACATGGGAAGAATCAGATTGACTTAAAGTCAACATGGGTATGACAACAATATTTAGCATTAACAGGAACTTTGAGTATTTTGACCTTCAGAAAAAATGATATGAATGGCTGAAGAGTTGTAAAGTGGAGTGGATCGAAACCTGTCCATTAAAGTTTGAAGATTTACTTTCTTAAGATGATGATCTGGACCAACTGATGAGTGCTGGTTTAGAATGAAATAAGTATATTGGAGATCATTCATCTTTTTCACGTACGTGGTCATGTGATTATATAAGATGGAGTAAATTACTGTAGGGAGCTTGAAAGTTTGTGTTCAAATCCCCTCTAATTACAAGATAGAAATTAATATTAACTAAAATGATATATCCTTCAAAATTGACACGCTTGTTGGATTAGAGGAGAAAACTGATATATGTATATGTTAGGCTGGTGTTGTGATATAATAAAATAACAAATAATCTCAGTAAGAAATATATGAATAAATTGGGTATTATGTTATATTAAGGATGAAAAAAATTTTGCCAAGTGGGATTAAAAGTAAGTCATTAAGTATTCTGATTAGAAAAGGCAAATAGAGATGCTGAACTACTGACTAATAAAAACTGTTACGCTATTTTACAATATATTCGTAAAAAAATTAAAATTTTCTGTTATTCCTTTTCTCAAGTAAGAAATGTTTCTTTAAGCTTTTAAAAGACTTTTATTTTAAAATAATTAATCAAAACGTAGTTATTAAAATATATTTCTTATGTCGGCGAGTTTTTGAAATAGTTACGTGATGTCATAATAATGTATTTCAATAGTTATTTTTTCTAAATAAATAAAATAAAAAAATAAAAAATAGATATGAAATCTTGGTTAACCAAATATTTAAATAAGTTATTTTTCAATAAAACTAAGGAACATTATAAATTCAAAAATAATATTTGGAAGGATGAAGGGTAAGAAACTTGTGCGTTTTTGCTATTATGTATCTTTGGCTGCATTTCTATAGTATGTACATATTTTGATTTTATATAGTAGTGACGTATAAAATCATTTTAAAAAAGAATTAACAAAATTCATTTACGGCTAGGGTTTATGTAGTTTATTTCGGTGTTAGAGAAATGGATTCTGGATATCAAGATTCATGGATCATGCAGTTCCACCGTATAATTTTCGGTACTCGAATTTCCGATAATTAAATAAACTTTAAATTTAGATATGCTAATGGATTCATGTGTTAAAAGTAGGCTTCCGTTAAGTCAACAGTGTTATGATCTATAATTGTTTTAAAGGCCTACGAAAACATGCGTTCCACTCTCCATATCCACACACTCCAGCATAAGAGAAATGGAAAACTTTTAGACCTCTTGAAAATTAACTTTTGTCTAAAACAGGGGAAGGGGGGATTAGAATGTGAAAAAAATTAAATTATATAATTTTTAATATGGATATTGTTTTGATGGATATATTTAAACTATACTGATCCATTCTTTGAAACCATAGATATTTATTTATATAAAATCTTTACACAAATAAAGTACAGTAAATATTTGTTTAGTCCCAAAATATTAAGTAATTATTTTCGCCCCTCCCCCCCCCCCCATTGATTTTTAGTATTGGAAGAATATATTATCTATTAGATGTTCTGCTTTGTTCAATATTTAACCAAGTTGTTTAATAGGTGCTGCTTTGATAGAAATAAAATTAATCTGGCGAGTTTCTGACATCAAACTGTCTGATAATGTAGCCCTGCTTATACATAGCAGAGATTAGTTTAATGAAATATATGGTGGCATTTTTTTTTTCATATATTTATTTAAAAAAATAAAGGTAAAATTAATTCCAATCAGAACAACTTATAATAAGCAGAAAAAATACTGGATATGAAAATATTAAATTAATTCTTTTAAGAATTTGGAGTGGACTTTCATGAAATTTTATAAAGAATAAAGCAATACAATAAATATTTTTATATTAATACATAATGCTACCATGTGAGTAAGAAGTTCCTTTGTGCAAGATAAATTAAAGCTAGCCCCCCCCTCCCCAATTGTATGAAATACAATTTGTAAATTAAACGACATTTTTTTCCAGCGCACTCCCCAAAAAACTTAAAAATATAGTTTTAATAAGTTAACATGTTCATTAAATGCATAATGTTTTTTTATTCATTTATTTCTGTAAAATAAACTCATTAAAATAAAACATTAATTTTAATTGAAATAATACTTTTTGAAACAATAATTAAATAGTACTTTAAAACAAAAATATTTATTTAGTAATTTTGAAATTTTTAATTTTTTGTTTCAAAAGTTTTTATATTATTTTTTTGGATGATCTTGCAAATTTGTTAGTAGAGATAGGCAATATCTGCAAATAAAATATTTTTTTAATGTCTAAGTATTTTATCACATTTAAAAGAACTGCCACCACCACACATACCCATGAAACCATTGCACGACTGCCCTCTCTTTCTTGAGCCACCTCTGATATTATATAAGTAATTATACAATATATAAGTTATTTACCTGGTTATTAAAAATATTATGTTTATTCATAATATAATTCTTTGGAATGCTTCACTTCTGAGCATTCTGCATAGTAAGGAACAAAGAAAGTCCAGCTTTGCTCCATTATTCTTTCTGAATCAATATTTAAATCAACTTTAGCTAGCAAATCAGTAATCGTTAAAAGTAGTTTTCATTTATTTGAAAACCCATTGAAAATCTCTCATGCATAAGCATATTCATGTTTTCTATTAACAAAATTATATTCCTTTCATAATAAAGTATTTACACTTATTTAATATTTATGTGGCATTATTCCACTTTTAATAACTATAATTTATTATATAATACTAAATTATCCATGCACTTTACTACTGTTACACAATGCTTTATTTACCACTCTCTTTTTCAGTTTACAGTTTCGATTGCTCCAGCAATCTTCTTCAGAACTTTATATATTATTTAATATATAAATATCTAAACCATTATACAATTACAAATATCCAGTAATGCCCTCTGTTTAAAAGTCTATATCCCAATACTAGCAAACTTCAAAATGATACTGAAATAGAAACCAACTCAAACACAGAGCATGACATTTTAAATTTTCATATATTGTTCATTTATATAACTTTTATATTTTATTAGAATTAGCAAATTAGGTCTATTTTAAATAACAGCTGATAGAACTCTTATATTGTATTAATACCTTCTTATTAAAAAGTTTTTTGTTTTAAAAATCCATTCATTATTTTAAATTCAGAACCTCTCAGACAAAAGTTTACATTTTTTATTAACAAAAATAGTTTCATTTGTTTTCATTTAATGCTAAAATATTTACACTACTATATTATACTTTTTAATACTTATTATATATATTATACTTTATTATATAGTTTGACAATTGGGAATTTAGCCAGGATTTATTTAAGAAAAGAAATTCACAATTTTCATACTTAGATTGTTTTTATTCAATACATTTTTAGAAGCAATTAAAATGCCTTGCACTTCATTTTGTTTATTCATAGGTTATATTGGATAACTATAAAAAAATCAAACACTTGGTTTATTCCACTAGATACATTTTTTAGACTTTGTTAATAGTGCAGTTATGTAGGGGTTTGCATTAAATAATATCATTACCATAGAATTTGTTAAGAATTATATATTTTGGCATGCCATATCTTTTTAAGAATTATGTTTTTTACTCAGTCTGTTTTCCTTAGATTTGGACCATAGTTAAAGAATGCATCCAAGGAAAAGCTGTTTAGTAAAATGTGTAAAAAAATAATGCAGCATCTAAAAAAAAAGATATTAAAAATAGGAGCAGTTATTCAGTAAAACATGCAAAAAGATAATATGGCATAATAAAAAATAAAAGAAAAATAATATTAATTTTTTTATCACACCATAAGATCAGAATTGATCCCAGGCCTCATATTTTAGAGACAGTTACTCTATAATTACTCTAAAGTAGTGAATAACACATTTAAACTCTGTAAAATATTACTGATAAAGGTAACTAATTTCATTATATGCAGAATTACTGTAATTATGAGGTAATATTTTTAAAATAAGTTTCATTTTAAAATAAATTAGTAATAATAATATGTTACTTTTTATATAAATTAGGATATTTAAAAAAAATGATTGGGAAATCTAAACATTTTCATTTATACATAAATTTTATTAATTATAGTAATGAAAGAAATTGGACAGTTCAGATTTGTGCAATGATAGACTAAATATGAAATATATTTTGAGGCTTGAGCAATTGTCACAATAAGTTTAAGATGGAATTATTCCTCTTATATTTAAATAATAAATATTTACAATATGTGTTTCTAAGAATAAAGTGATTTAGGAATCTAAACATTTGCATCTGTTTTATTAATTATCACAACAAAATGGTGTGTCTGTTTGGTTTACTATAATGATAAGAGTATAAATGTAGTATATCTTGAGCTCATGCCTCAAAATTTGAGACTCACATAATTGTCACAAATAACTTTAAGTAAAGAAATATTCCTCTTATAAAAAATAAAAAATATTTACACTCTAAACATATTTCTAATGATGAAATGATTCAAAAATGTAAACATTTTATATATAAATTTTATTAATTGTCTTGGTGTCCTGTGATAAAGAGCATTTGTGCCCTGCATAACCTGCACATGGTTACCCTGTTAATATATATATAGTCATAGTCAGGGCAGTCAGAAGGTGGGACAACTGCACCAGACCTCACAATGTTAGAGGCCTCAACTTGGCAACTCAATATGTTAAACAAAAATATAGAAGGCAAATCAATGTCACAGCTCATAGAACAGCCTTAATTTTACAGTTAAATTCCCCAAAAAATATTTGAGAAAAACTTTTTCAAACAGGTATACCATGAGTCAAAAACATAAGCCAGTTTAGGAATGAGATGCCAATTTGATGATTCTGCAATGAAAGCAACTGCAGCACTCAGTGACTGGCCAAACTAATATTCTCATCCCCTTGTCAGTCAGTTCTGTGCTAATGTTTTATGATACTAGCAGTGCTAGAGTGAATCTATCAATATGCAAGTGCTATCTGAATCTGATCTGCTTGCTCATTTCTGTAACTCATAACTGTTCCCGAATTCCTGTTTCCAGCACTGTAAGTAAAAACTCTCATTTCTTTTTTCTCTTTCCCATGTTCTTATTTTAAATTTTGATGGGGCTTGCATTTTTTCAGAATGTCCTTGGTCATAGTCACAATCTATTTTTAATAATCATTTCAGAACAACTGACAACATAACCTCCTGTTTTGAAATTTAACCTTTGACACAACTCAGAATTTAAAAGTTTCGCATTTTGCTCCCAATTGATTAATATCTAATCAACAAGTTCTATGGAATGAATTTTCATGACATTTTAAACCTTTTATAAATATTAAAAATGAACATATTTTTAAAAGTTATAGGGAATAATCTTAGTATTTCATTACATTGTTTTCAAAATGATTAAGAAATATATTTTTGTTCTCTCTTACTGACAGTCTAAAGTTGAATAATAATCATCAATTTTCTCAATATTTCATATGTAAAACCATGGCGCAATTAGGCTATCAAAAAGATAAAGTGACACAAACATAAGCGAAATGAGGGGTGCTTTTGCATGGACTCACTTCAGGCTTATTAAGAAAATATAAAAAAAAGTATGGGGAAAAAATACTGGAACTCATCAAAACAATTTTGAGTTAGCAAAGAGATCTAGTTTTTACTGAAAGTAGACAAGAAAAGTCAGAAGGCATTTTGATTAATTTTCCCAAGATTAAACATGATTATTTATTTTTCATTGTTTACTATAATTATAAACCAAATTCATAATCGTTTCAAAGGTTTAAATGAAGTAATTTGTATATTTTCTTTTATGATTTCAATAATACTATCATTATTATAAGTAAACAAGCAATAAATATAGTTTAATTTTCAATTATGTACTTATATAATTTAATTAAAAACGAAATTGCTGCAAATGACCCAGAGCTATTAGACTAAATTGATCTAAAATATTATTTAATTCTATAAATATTACTTTTATCTTTTTTCTCTATATGAATTGTAAATATTTGAAAACCAGGTACTTTTCACAAATCTGGGAGCTTAATTGTAAGTATAGGGGAAATGAATGTTTAAACATTTAAAGAGAAAAAGGTTTTCATTGATTTAAATCTCTTTATTCTAGCTAAGCGCTTTCAATACGTTCATTATCATAATCATAGCTTTATGATTTAATTTAGCCAACACTTAATATTATCTGTATTTGTAAATTGTTTGCCGAATTTGCATAAATTAAATTTATTATTTTTTATTCAAATCTATGTAGATGTTGTCAGAGAGGCCATGTTTTAGATAGAGGGATGCAGCCTCTTTAAAGTTTATTTTTTTGTTATCTCTCTCTCTCAGTGCAAACAATATCTGTTTTAGAGAAATCGAATTCATTGCCTGACTGCAACTCATGCTCTAAGAATATTGAGGGTATTGCACTATTATATAAATAGTTGTGGTTGGCAAATCTTGTGAACAGGTTTGCTCTTCTTTTCCAAAATATGCATTTGAGCAATTAGTATTGTTGCACATGATTTTATATACTACTTGGTATGTAACTTCCCTAGTTGGCTTTTGCTTAATGTCTTTCTTAATGAAAGAGGTGACTGCAAACTTATGTTACATTTATCAGCACGTTTCTTAATTTCTCATGATTCTTGACACATAAGGGAAGCTAGTCAAATTTTTCTCATTGGTGTGGGGTTGTACCAGGTTCTTAACTTTATTGTAAAATGTTTTGATTATGACATTATTTTTTTTGATGTTATACCCCACATTGTTTTAGATTTTTGGTGTATATATCTATATTATTCTCCAATATGCTTCAAATTTGCATCATTTCAAATTGATGTGGAGAAAATCTGTTAACCTGCATATTTATGGGTCATGGGAATTAGCAATCTCAGATATATGATTCCTCTAACACTCACAGACTTTACTTTCATCTTGTAGTTCAAAATATTATTCTGCATTTGAATATTTAAATCCAACAATTTTATAATTTGAATTTTCATCTTTTTTTTTCAATTGTTCAAATTAAGGAAGACTTCTGGGCTAGTTCTTGCTTAACTTGAGTTATAATTTCTTTGTCTGCACAAAGTAAAGTGTCATCTACATATCTTAAACATATTTTTTTGACAGTACTTTGAATTTCAATATAATTAATTTTTCAATCTTAGATAAAAATAATCTGCTGATAACCCTACTAAAAAGTAGCCCCATCAGCCACCAGTGATTCATTTTATAAAGAATATTATTAATTGTTGCAATAATCTCTTCATTAATCCACTTTAATGTTTCCATTATGAAGGCTTTTTTATGAATATTATAGTTAGCCTGATGCAACATTTCATCTATCATTTTTATTGACTTTGCATGAGAAGCCAACCCATATAACTCTTTCACATCTGAAAACCTTTTCTGTTTAAATGTTTAAACATTTATTTATTTATTAAAATATTATTTAATAAAATGTAACTGAGTTTGCAATGTAAAAATCTTTTTGTCTGAAGAGAAATGATGTAAAATGGTTTCATAAAAGCCCAGAAATTTTAATTTTTCCTTTCTTTCTTAGCCTTAATATCACATTAATGAATTCATCTATATCTTTCTCCTTAGATCCCATTATTTTTCTGATTCTGGTTCATTCCTTTTTACTCATCCCATTTTAATAAATGTTACCTTATTAATTATTAACCTGTTGCTATATTTATGTGTTAAATAAAGATAGATGTGTGTATGTTTAAAACTGGTCAATATGGGACAAAATTGTTGTCATTCTAGAATAAGTATAATGCAAAATCATAGAGAATTAATCAAAGTGCAACTTAATCTAGATATTCTAATTTGCATATGGACAATAGTGAAATAGTATGCAAATTAACAAAGCTATAAAAAGTTGTCAATAGAAATTTAGGGTGTGGAGAAAATAAAAAGTAGAAATTTGCTAAACCCAAAGTCAATGAATTGTAAATGCTGATGAAAATGCTAGTAGGAAAATAACTTGGAAAGTTATTGTATGTGAAATGAAAAACATTAATAAAGTATTGTAATAGAGTCCAATTCTACACAGAATTGTTTTATTTTATGAAGCTCAACCAGCAAGCCACTAGTTGAACATACTAACTCACTACTAATTCGTATATGAATTGTATTACGAATAATAAACTCATTGTTAAGTTATTAGAACTTTTGTGTATTTTCTAAATTAACTAATAGTGTATGGTTGCTAGATTAAAGTTTGGCCTTATACATATCAATTGCTGCAGTCAATAGTTTTAAATCTGTTAATACCTGTGATGCAATTACCAGAAGCTGTTTATATATCCATTTACTTCTGTTTCTAATCACGACTCAATCCTTTTTTTTTTTCAAAAATATACATTACATATAGCCATATAATTCTATAATTAAAACCACTTCTTTTCTTTTCAAAAACTTTATTTGATGTATGTATATATATATATATATCCACTTATTTCCAATGTTTCGACTATCTTTACTCTATAGTCATTTTCAAGGATCTAAGCGGATGGCCGATGGGCCTCCCCCTCAGCGGAATCATAACTAGCATTTTTCTTAATTACTACGAAAAACTAATAGTGCCTAAATACCAAGCTGATAACCCCCACATTTTATACATCCGGTATGTAGACGACATACTTATTCTAGCCAATCAGCACACCACAAACAATATTATACAAGAACTAACGCACAGCACTAAGCTAACCATTAATTCCACATCTGAGGATGCATCCCAAAGCCTAAATTATCTGGATCTTAAGTTAACGCGCGATGAACCATGTATAAATTATTCAATGATTATAAAGCCTTTTGAAATCAGAGGCTTCATACATCCACATTCTAACGTTCCTAACTCCCACAAATTAGCAGGACTACAAGCATTCCTACACAGAAACATGCAGCTGTGCAAGTTTGAAGCAGATCGAAAGAACAACATACATCTCTATACCAAAGATCTACTACAGGCAGGCTATAAACTCCACATTATCAACAACAAAATCAAGCAGTTTCATACAAAAATCACCATTAATAAAAACAATATTAAACTTCCATATATCACTCTTCCCCACATACCTAAAATCTCCCACCAACTAATCAAGATTTTGGACAATAAATTTAAAATCAGCTTTCATACACCCCCTTGCACTAACCGTCTCATCAATAACTCCAAGGACAAAATAGAACCTTCTCAGACCCCCATGTCGTTTACAGCATCACTTGCCCACAACCCGGTTGCCGCGCCATTTATTTTGGAGAAACCAAGGCAGGCACAACCACCCGGACAGCACAACACAGATACACATATAATAGAGCTATGAAAAACAACGATAACTCTTCAACATTTTTGGAACACTCCAAGAAGACTGGAAATTTATTTGAACCTTCCCACCCTAAAATAGTCTGTATCGAGAAAAACGACATTAAGCGGAAGATCAGAGAAGCGTACTACATCAACAACAATAACAACTCAATCAATAGACGTGACACATGCTTCGACATCTCTAAACGCTGGACTATTTAGTCCATTTGCATATGCTTTGCATACAACTTCTCCCGCCCATTTTTACTTTCGCAGCTCACAGCACCACTATGAATATGAGGTAAAGGACCTCGAAAGCGCTTAGCGTATATTAATTCCTGTATTTTATTATAGCTTCACATTCAAGCGTGACATACGCTTAATTTGTTTTATAAATTACATTATAAACAAACTTCACATAATAAAAACAAAAAACAAAATAATCAAAAACAATATAAAACATATAAACACCATAAAATTTAAAAATAAATAAAATACATTAAAATCAATTAAATTAAAAACACAAAACATACACCACACTTACTTGACTCCCTTCTCAAAAAAACTTTCCCTTTTTACATTTTCTTTTATTCAAAAAACAAATTGTTACAATAAAAAACTTACTTCCTTTTTCTTTCTTATATACTTCAAAAATGAATTTATTTCCAAAAATAATTCTTTATTCATGTCTTATCCAATTCTATTTAAAACAGGTTTATATCTTTTTATATATAAACTCTCTTTTACCATTCTTTCTTTATACAATCAAATAAAGTTTTTGAAAAGAAAAGAAGTGGTTTTAATTATAGAATTATATGGCTGTTTTTATATATATATATACTAGAAAGAATTATATGGCTGTTTTTATATATATATATACTAGAAATGTTCAATAGTGAAAGCCTGAGTTAGCACTCCAGGACAGTGGAAGATATATGTGAATCATATGGAAAAGTATAAGATAACTAATAGTATTATTGATGGCAATCTGAAAGTTGCCATGTCACAACAGAATGTTCTGCAATTAGCAAACTTTTTGTGTGATCTGAAGCTACCAGAAGAATCCCATAGGAGTTGCTGAATAAATTAAATGCATATTTCAAACCTATAATGTCAAAATACATCTTTGCTTTCATAACAAAATGTAGGCCCTAAATGATAACATATTAGGAGTATGATTTAGTATTGCAAAGTTTAGTGAAAGAAGTGAATTTAGAGATTATATAGAAGAGATGCTATTGGACCAGAAGTCGAGTATCTGTTATTGCTGCAGAAAGGCCACATTAAAAAATATGAAAATTTGAAACATACAAGTATTTTAACTGTGGTTTGATATGCCACCATCAAAGGTTTGCAATAACAAATGACAAATATCAAAAGCAGATTTACCAACAAATAATAAATCAAGGAAAGGATTATTACAGAATGCCACAAAGATAAAGATAATAAAGAAAAGTGAAGATATCCAACATCTATTAGAAATTAAAATCTGTGGTCAAATAATGGAAATAGACAGCAGGGCAAATGTACCACCCATATTGATTCAATATTGTACTGTTATTAGCAAAAGAATCAATAATATCATTCAATTTTTAAAAAAATAATCTGGTGGTGACAGATATAAATGAAAATGGGATTAATATCAAAGGAATGATATTAGGGCTTGTAAAAGTGAGTAGTCATCATAAAAATTTACCACTGTACATGATAACTAAAAATTTTAGACTAATAATGAGCTTAGTTGATTCCAAACTCTTGGTATAGCCATAGAACACATCAGAGAACAAAACTGAAAATCAATGTTCAGAATAATGCTAGGGGAAGTTTGTCCATGTGTCATGAATGCATTTTGATGACAGACTGATTATTGATTCCAATTGAGAGGAAATATGTATAACATCTGCTACACTAAGGATACCCTGGGATTGTACATATGAAGGAACTAGTTCATGGGTATATTTGTTGGCTGGATATGAATAGAGACATAAAGCAAACTGTAAAAAAATGCCAAACCTGCCAACAGACAGTGAGGCTGCTGGCTAAAGAGTTCTTAGCCTTGGCTGGATGTCACATAAAGGATGGTAAAGGGTTCATTTAAACCATATAAATTCATTCTATGGGCACATTTCTGATAGCCATAGATCCATATTCCAAATGGGCAGAATATCATTTAGTAAAAAGCAACAGTTCTGAAAATATAATTTTAAACAAACATTTTGCATAACATGAGTATCCTATGATTATAGTAATTGACAATGACAAGATTCGACTTGGTACAACTGAAGGACTTCCTTGCTTCAATGAGGATATGGGATATACTAACACTACCATATAGCAAAAAAGGTCAAGGTCATTCAATATCTTAAATACACAGTAAATAGAGGGAGTATACTCATAACCACTGAGCACTAACAACAGTGATGTTTTACTAATACTTCATGCCAAGTTCAATTACCAAGGCAATCTCAACAAGAACAATATATAGATCTATAAAGTAGTCTTATATAATTCTAAAAATGCTTTTATTATTCCAATCTATAAGGAATATAAAAAATACTAGTTTCCAATTATATATGAGTGGTCATCAGAAATTTAATGTGACCAAAACAATTGTAGGCATGTTTTCATTACCACAAAAATACATAATGTGACATAAGAAAATGTCTATAGTTTACATCGATTTAATCAACATATTTGGCTGTTATTAAGTTTGTGTTGATTTGAGATGAAGCAGTATAATTAAGGGTGAAAAATCAGGCATTTAAATAAAGTGTTTAAATGAGGATATGTATTAACCCCACCTTCTTTTCCATTTTCATAAATGATTTTGGAACAATTTGCAGGTACCTTTATAAAGCAGATAAAAATTATATGTTATAAATATGGATTTTAAAAAATAGAACCATTTAAAAGTAAAAGCAAAAATATCATTTTGGTTTTTAAATTTACACTAAGTTGATGTTTGTGTTAATCTTGCCAATTCAAAGAATAATTTATAGAATATTCTTGATGTTTTAAGTGCAACCTATAAAGAGACTTCACCCATATTTCATTTAGATAGTTACCTGTTTGAAAATATGAAACAATTATATAGCGAAAACTTTTTGCAAGATGTATTTAAAAGGTGAGTTACAGCATAGACTCCAATATGATGCATCACTCATGTTAAAGATAGTATTATGTCATCATGATTTAACTCAGCTACATACAGAAGCTAATTTTTTGTATAAAACAAACTTTCTGTCAATATTGCATAGAAACACAGAGAAAAGTTATTAAGGTTATGAAAATAGGATTATAATATCGTAAGACCAATTCTGAATGTGCTGTTCTTAATCTACTATTGTTGTTAAGGCATGTAGCAAAAGTAAATAGTTATATTTTCTTTAAAAAAGCATCTTATGATGAACTTGGAGCATAGTTTTCTTATGATCAGTCATCATTTATATTATGAAGAGAATCTCAAAGGCATTTTAAACTAGTGCAATATTGATTATTTACTATAAGAGGCAATTATAAATTTATTTAAACGCACATTGATTACATTAGTAATATTTATTAAGGCTGTAGCCTCAAGCACATGCGTATAAAAATGTGATAGTAGGGACCTCTACAAGTCTTAAACCACAAGCTTACTCTTTGGAAGAAAAGAGGGGAACCCTTCTTTATTTCAACCTACTTTCTATTTAAATAGGTGAAGCTGAAGTGGTTCGATCTGAGAGCGTGAAGAAAAAAGCTTGCAGCAAAAGTTTTAAGATATCATTGCTAGATTCAAATAAACACACTACTGAGCCACAAGTAATGTGTGAGAGCATTTATGTTTCATAGATTGGTTTGTGTAGTCTCTGCAAACTTTGCTTTCAACTTTTCTCTTTTTAATTATATTTTTAATAAATTATCTATACTACTCAGTCATTATATTTCAACAGTCTTATATTTAAATTCAAAACCGTAACTACAATCATATTTATAAATAGTTGACTGACGTGATATATATATGACTTTATTGATTTAATCATCACATAATTTGCTTTTAATTTTTTGTTTTTCTTTTTTCATTGGGGGGGGGGTGTTAGAATGTTTAAAGATATTTTCAAGTGGGTGTTAATGATGTTGATACTGAAAATATGAACAATATATTGGAAAAAACTTTGAAGGATAAAAAAGATGGCAAGGAAAAATAATTACAGTATAAATATTTAAAAAAAAAAAGAATTTGTACTTCCTTTTAAAAAGTTATGATGATATATAAGCCTTAATGTTTCAACAAGAAGGATGATTGATTTCAAAGAGTTTTGTTAGCAAAAAAAAAAGAAGTTATTAATAGTGATAGTTTTTTAATTCTTCACTCTTAGCAGAACAAAAATTTGTATAATATCTAATGTTCAAAATTAACTGTAAAGCAAACAACTTAATATTGAAAGATATGTTACAAGTGTGTTTATATATTTCTTGGTGTATATGTATCCAGACTATAAAATAAAACAAACAAAGCCACTGATCTGGATTCATCTCAAAAGTGAAAGATATTGAGTATTTTATCGTTGTTTTTTTTTGCAATGCTTATTTTAAGTAAGACCTTAAATTATGTATTTCCTCCCTACATTCTCCATGATGCTTTTTCTAAAATCACCCCTTAGTTTCAACTGTATGGCAGTCATTTTTCAGAGCTATAACACTTCGTTGTTTTATATTATTGGAAAAGTATCAAGCTATCAATGTGGGCATGAAGATTTGGATGTTTGATACCAGCTCATATAATGAATGAAGATTATTCATAAAGTGAATGCATTGAGATCATGTGGCCTGAATTTCTGCTCTGATAGATGGTTTGAATATGTGATGTGGGAAGTTGCTGATAAATACCAAAAAATCTTGAAAATATTTCTGCAATTTGATAATTTTCATTCTTCCAAAAGGGATTTAAAATGAATAAATATCTGTCCCTATCTTGTGTGAGAGTGAGGTAATAGAAAAATATTAAGATGTCAATATGAGCACAGAATTTCAAATATTTGATGAGTGTTTATTTAATAAATGTACACACATTGAGATGGAATGTGTAAGTTTTGCAATATAGTAGATGTGGAATGTTCCAAGTCCAGTTGATTTATCTATAGAAATAACAGCTACCAATCTGGTATTGATTGATAAATGGGTATCTGAATATTATTAGCTGAAAGATAACATTTAATGATAGATAATGGAAATAGTGCAACATATTATTACATTTAATAGACTATCACCACAAACCCCTCAGGCAAATACTAATTAATCTTGTTTAGTCACATGTATTTTAAAAGATCAATTGTAAAAACCATATGTGTGTGCGCACACGCTCATATCAGCTGATCTAGCATTTACTCCTCTGGCTGTTGTAATTGAAGAAAGCGTTCTGCATAAAATCTTGTACACAAAATAAAAAGTACCTATTTTCTTAATGCAAAAAACTGATTAAATTATGGCAGAAAGACAGTTCAATTGTTTCTTTTAAAAGTTTAAAATTCTCACTTTGACTGTTATATATATGTATATAATGCATTTAATATAATGTAGTCATCATCACTACAGTAGATATCATATCAATGTGTATCCCATGATTTACATTTACCATTAATTAATAACATTCAAGTTTGAGTGCTTGTTTTTGAAATTATTAACATTGTGAACAAACAGTTTTAATTATCACTGATAAATATATCATTATAACAATTTCAGCTTTATTCTTATAAATAGCAGTTTCTTTCATTAAGAAATTGTGTAGCTATTTTCAATAACAATAGTTTGGTAATACTGAGGATTATGGTGACAATGCAGAATTTTAAAACTTTCATCTTCCTTTACAGATGCAATGGTCCATTAGTACAACAAGAGTGAAAAATGAGTAATGAAAACTTTAGTAATTTAACAAGGGATCACTAGAGATACTTTCTAGTGATATAATTAGAACTGTAGTATTCATATTTATAGTACTAGTAAACATTAGTTTATTTAACTATGTACACATTAAAACCAATTAAGAAAGAAATAAGAACAACATATTATTATCATTTCCTATGCTTATACAAACTGTTTAAGCAGTAGCAATCTTTCCATACAGTAGTGCCATCCAGTGAAAACCTTAATAATCAATGGATGCAAGAAAATTTTGTGCATAAAATCTATCTAGAGCTTATTCACCCAATATTTATAAATTAGTTTCTAGCTTGTGGTTTTATCAGTGAAAAGCCTTGGATCTGAGAACATTGCACCTAAATCTTAGGATTTAGTGCAACCCTCTAGCAGCCATCTTTTACCTATTTACTTAACTGTAAGTTATAAGCTCAGTATTAAAACACAACATTTTTAATTAAATGTTATTTGCTTGTATAGTGATATAGATCTGAGTCCAGTTTAGTATCTACTACACATTTTGGTTTCTTTAGTTTTAAAAACTATAATCACCATTATTCTATGGGCAGGATTGGTATAAAATGACTAAAATATTTTATAATCACCCATTTCCTATGCTTACAAAGCTGTTAAAACAGTAGCAAATTCTCCATACAGTAGTACCACCCATTGCAAGCTTTAGTTATCAATGGATGCAAAAAGGTTTGTGCCTGAAATCTCTATCTAGTGCTTACTTATACAATATCCCTGACTGTTTTCTAACTTGTGGCTTTCAATAGCTGAAGGTTTGAATTATACCCTAAAATCTAGGTGTCATGCTCTTAGAACCAAAACTTCTCACTGATGAAAGTTACAAGCAAAACCAGACTGGAGATATTTGATGAGTGGGCACTGTATAGGAATTTTGTGCACAAAACTTTTTGCATCAATTAATTACTAAAGATCTCATTTGAGTGGCACTACTGTTTGAAAGAGTTTGCTACTGTTTTTACTATCATCTGGAAAAAAAATTTTGTAGCTGGAAAATATTTGATTTGTGAATATGAAAAGAAAATTGGAATGCAGAGAGATTTAATTGGATTTAGAAAGATTGGGGGAAATATTTCTAACATTGTAAAGTGATTCAAAACACAAAGAAAAATTTTTTTGTGTGTGTTTATTACAAGGAGGCTTTAAAATGAAGTCATATGTAAGAATAGTTGGCTTTTAGTAGGTTTGTTATTAATGAATTTTTCAATTTAAGAAGAAGAATAAAGATTGAGGTGTAAGGTTAGTGGAGCACATTTTCAATTGCCATTATTTTTTTTAAGTTGTTTTTTTTTCTTTTTGTATAAAGAGGTTTGAGGAGTAGTAGGAAAATCATAAATTTAAATATAGAGGAGGGTAATTGAAAAATAAGAAAATATGGATTGCATTTGTATCCGACAATATATATATTGCATTTGTATCCGACAATATATATATATATATATATATTTGTCATAGGGAAATTAAGCATGTTTTGGTAGAGTGTACCATATGTGATAAGGTTTTTCATTTCAAATACTTGAACAAGGCTAGCAAGAATGTAACAGATGTATGATTGTGTAGATTATGTATAAATGTGATAAACAAGGTGGAAAAATGGTTTCTAAATATAGAAAGTTTAAAGAAAAACAGGAGAAATGGAGAAAATGTACTTAAGAAAGATAGAATAGAGTATGTATTTAGTAAAGTGACAAGAGATATTAATGACAAAATAAGTAATGCAATGGAGATAGTTAGTCAAAAAATAAGTAAGAGGAAAAGAATATAGAAGTAAAATTGAAATTGTTACACATTAAGTGTGAACAGATTAAGAAATTAATGAATAAAAACGATAAAGAACAACTAGACAAAAAAGTCCAGAAGATGGAAGAGAATGTTACAGATGGAGTAAGAAAATAAACTATGAGACACTTTTGATAGGGACTTGCTAATTAGAGGATGTGGAGATGTAATTTCAAGGGAAAATAAAAATAGGTATTTAAAAGTACATTTGCCTGGAGCTAGAATTAGAGATGTTACAGATAAGGTAAAGAAACAAGGGAGTAGAGATGTTTATATTATGGTAGAAACAAATAATTTGTCAGAGCCATTGGAGAGAGTAATGGATGAGTACAAAGTATTAATAGTTACTTGAATAAGATTAAAAGCATAGACATAGGTAGACTACTACCAAGTTTTAACAATAAGTATATGTTAGATATGGCATGTTCTATAAATAAGAGATTGAAAAAATTATGTAAAAGAAATGATGTTATGTTTATGGATGTGTGGATTTTTTTATTAGTAAGAGGAAATTATGTAATACAGATGGATTGCACTTAGAAAAACAAGGAAGTGAAGCATTAAGGATTTGATTTATAAAAAATATTATATTTCAGGAAACTTGTAAAGGGGAGTAAGGTTTTAAGTTACAGTATTATCAAAGAAAGGTTAAGAATGGACAGAATGTAAGAAGTAAACAAAGGTTAGCTGATAGAGATATAAATGTAGGTGTGGAGAGGAAATGGGTTTGTAAAACTAATTATAAGATAATTACAGATGTAGTAGAGAAGAAAGAGTCAAAAGAATTTATAAAAAAATAATTAAAAAAAGAAATTGTTAAAATTGTATATTTGAATATGCAAGGTGGTAGGAGACCAGAAAAGTGGCTGGAATTGAACAAAGCAGTTAAAAACAAAGACTTGAGGGATTAGCAATAATGTAAACACATCTAAGAGAAGAATGTACACTGTAAGATGTGGTTTGGCAAGGTATAAATAGAAAAGAGTGGTGGTGTAGGAGTTATATCAAAAAAATATTTAAATAATGTTAAGTATCAAGAACAGTTGTAGTTTGTGATAAAGTTAGGAAGATGAGAATAGATGGTGGCTAGAGTGTATATGGCCACTGGAGATAGTCAAACCATAATGGAATGGAACCATAGCATATATGAATGCCTAATTAAGTATATACAGAGGTTCAAAAAAGGGGGAGAAAATAATGGGTATAAGGGATATCAATGGACATATTGAAGAAATTGTTGATGTGGATAACAAGAATTAATAGCTTTTGAATTTTTTTTTTGTCAGAGAATGAATTTGAGCATAGAAAATGTATTAAATATTTATGAGGGGAAATACACATTGTCTTGAAATAATGTATTTTACAGAATAGATTATGTATTGTTACAGAAAGAGGGAATGAATAAAGTATGGAAAATTAGAGTGATAATGAAAAGAAAATGGGTAATAGTGATCATAATTTTTTTATAACAGAAATAGTTAGTAATGTGATGGAAAATAGTAATAAAGTTAGAAAGGATAATGAAAGATGTGGATGAAGAATAAATGATAAGAGTTAGAAGAATGTAAAATAAAAGAAGAAGAAATTATGGAAGAGATTGATGAAAATGAATATAAGGAATGGTGTAGTGAAGTAGAAAAAGTGGCAAATAGAGTTTTAGGTGAGAATATTCAGAATAATAAAAATAATAAAAAAGTGAGAGTTAGTAAAAGTGTAAAAGAGAGGGGGAAAGCATGCAGAGAATATAAATGTGCAATTAAAAACAAAAACAGTGAAAAAAAATGTTAATATTAAATGGGAAAACGATTTTAAAAAAAGAAATTGGTTAAAATAGATAATTATAGAGAGAGAATGAAATTAAATAGTAAATTATTGGAGAATATTAATAAAAGTGGAAGAGATGGGAGTAAAAAAAATTTGGAAATATATTAAATGAAGGAATGTAAGGGAGAAAGAAATAGTATTATTAAATGTTGAGGAAAAAAAGGTAAGTTCTAGAGAATAATTAGAGACAATCTTAAATAAGTATGTAAACAATCTTAAATAAGTATGTAATGGATATAGAAAAGATGTTAGATGTGAAGAACAGAATGATAACAAACATAAAATATATTAATGGAAATATTAGGTTCACAGAGAATGAATTTAATGAGGCAGGGAAGAAATGGAAAAGTGGAAAAGCAAGAGGTTTAGATGAATGGGCAGCAGAGAAGGTAATGAATTTAGGAAATAGTACAAATTAAATCTATTATCATGTTTTGGTAAGATGACACAGATGAAAGAATTTTCAGATAGCTGGAATAATACAAGAGTAAAGCTATTATTTAAAGAAAAGAGTAAGGATCATAGAGAGTTAAAGAATTATATAGACTGATAGCAGTCATGTCAGTGTTATATAAAGTTTTTCCATATATGGTTGATGGAAGGTGGGAAAATGAATGGAATAAAATAATATAGAGGGAGAAATGCAAGGAAGTTTTTGATTGGATAGGGATATAGGAGATAGCTTATTTGTAGTTACACAACTTATAGATATGAATAGAAATACAGGTAGAAACTTATATATGGTCTTTATAGATATAGAGAAAGCATCTGATAGAGTAAATAAAAATAAATTATGAGTAGGTTTAGTAAATTTGGGAATGAATGGAGCTTTAGTGCATCTTATTAAGAAACTGTATGAAAATAATTACTATATGTATCAATTATGAAATATAGAATAATTTAAGGTTAAAAGTGTGGTGGGACTAAGGCAAGGATGCCCTATGTTACAAATATTTTGTTTTTGTTATATTTGAGAGAAATGGAGAGAGTAATAGAACAACTAGAAAGAGTGGTTGAGATACCATTAATAAAAGGCAAGAGATTGTATATATTATCAGGTCTTTTATTTGCCGACATTTTCTTGTGCATAGAAAGTAGAGAAGATATTAAAGTTATGCTGAAGATGTGTGTAAGTGTGGATAAAGAGATGGGGATTAAAATTAGTGAAGTAAAATCAAAAGTATGATGATAAATGCTGGAAAAGAGAAAAAAATCTTTTTTATTAGCGGATATACAATTAAATGTGGTTAATAAGTGTAAATATTTGGGAATCATCTTAAATAATCAGAGAAATTGATTGGCTGAATGGGAGAAAAAATTGATAAATTAAGCAAAGAAAAGAAAGGGACTAATAAAGAAATTAACAGTGTTTTCATATAATAAATATGATGTAGCAGAAATTGTAAGGAATGGAATGGCTGTAGCTGGGTTAAATTATGAAAACAATGATTATGTATTAATAAAGGGATGTTGGATTACTTAGAAAAAGTACAGAGAAAAGTAGGAAGATATTCATAAGATGCAGATGTGTGAACAGCAAAGGAGATGATTCAAGGAGAAATGGGATAGTCACGTTTTTATATAAGAGATGGAAAAAGCAAAATAAAAATGTTCAGTAGATTGCAATTTATGGATAAGAAAATAGCAAAAATAGTATTTAATTGGATTATGAGTAAATGATAGGCAATAAAATGGATGAGAAAGGTAGAATGGTATTCAGAATTTTTGATAAAGTCTTTATGTCAGTATACTTATACAAAAAGTGGGCTGATTGTGTTAAGAGAATTATTGAAGTTATAGTGACAAAAAATGGAATAGAACAATAGATGCATTAATAAAAAATAGGAAGTTCAAAGATGGAGAAGTAGTATGGAGAATAAAATCAGTTTAAATATCTATTGAAGTAAACAGAATATTGTATGTGAGCTAATTTATAATAGCAAGGAAAGTAGTTTACTGTTTAAGGCTCAAATAGGATTGTTAGCAACAAGGAAATATACACATAAATGGAGAAATGAGGGTGATTTAGTTTGCAAGTTATATAAAAAAGATATGGAAAATATTAAGCATCTGTTAATTGAATGTAAATGCTTACAAATAGAAAGAGTACTAATAATGAAGTTGTGGGAGAATAAATATAAATAGTGATTATGCAGGAAGTGGGTTCTTGGTTTTTACGTTGGGTTTGGAAAAAGATATGTGAGAATTTAGATATAAAAGCCATAGAATGGATAAAGATAATGTTGTGAATATGAGATGGAGCAAGATAAAGAAGAATATGGGAAAAGCATAGGTTGGGGAATGGAAAAGGAAGGTAAGGTGGCTAACAGGTTTTTCTAGGCATCATGGTTTAAAGATTTCTGACTCCATAAAATGAGAAGCCATAGTGCATTGCATCATATACTGTTCACAGCTTGTATAAGCATAGGAAATGGTGATCATATGATGTTTTGACAGTTATATACCAATCCTGCTTCTAAAATAACGGTGAATGTGGTTTTTAAAAAATGAATGGCACCAAAATGTATAGATATTGAATTGGGTTCAGATCTATATGACTATTCAAGCAGATGACCTTGGATTGAAAATGCAATGTTTTTATCTTGGGCTCATAGCTTTATAGTTAAGTAAATAGGTAAAAGATGGCTCCTGGAGGATTGCATTAGAACCTAACATCTAGGTGCAGTGGTTTCAGATTCATGCCTCGTTACTGATGAAAGCCACAAGATAGAAACTAGTTTGGGGATATTGGATGAGTAACACACTTGATAGGGATTTTATGCACAAATATTTTTACATTCATTGATTACTAAGGCTTGCTCTGGATGACATTAATTTATAGAGAGTTTGCTAAATTAGCTGCTTTGCTGTGCTGGCTAAGTAAAACTTTTTTATTTTTTTATGCAATTAATCATCTGAGATCATGGATAAAAAATTGTGATTATGAGAAATAGTTGTAATTAAATTTAGAAAGATCGGGAATTGTTAACGTTTAGAAAATATTTGTTCACCATTTTAAATATTGAAATTTAAAAAAAGTATTTTGTTGAATGTGTGGTAATGTAAGGATATTTTATAACTAAGTTGTATGTAAGTTTAGATGGTTTTTTTAATAAGTTTTCTACTAAAAATTTTTTTTTAATTTAAGAAAGAGAGTGATTTATTTGAGAAAAAAAATACTTTGAAGGCATATGGTCAGAAAATTCATGGTAATTGATTGATTGGCATTGAAAGAAAGTAAAGTTTTTATACTTCCATGCAAAGAAGTTTGAAGAGTAGGAAAGGAAATATAAAGTCAAATACAGAGTAGGTGATTTGGAAAATAAGGAATATGGATTGCATTTGTACTCCACAATGCATATATAATGGTCAGAAAGAAATTAGGCATGTTGTAGTAGAATGTACTGTATGTGATGAAGTTTATCACTTGAAATATTTAAATAAGACTAGGAAGGATGTAACAGGTTTATGGTTATGTAGACAATATGTAAATATGATAAAGGAGGTAAAAGTGTTTCTAAGTGTAGATAGTTTAAATAGAAAGTCAGGAGAAATGAAGCAAAATATGTTGAAGAAGATAGGATAGAGTATGGTTGTAGTGGAGTGACAGGAGATATGGGTGGAAAAATTAGTAGTGAAATGGAAATGGTTAGCCAAAGAATAAGTAAAATAGAGGAAGAGGTAAAGGATGTAAAAGCAAAATTAAAATCAGTAGAGACAAAGTGTGAGCAGATGAAGGAATTATTGAATAGTAATGATGACGAAGAAGTAGATAAGGAAGTCCAGAAGGTGGTAGAGAATGTTACAGATGAAACAGAGAAAGTAGACTATGAGACAGTATTGATAACAGATTCATTAATTAGAGAATGTGGAGATATAATTGCAAGGAAAGATAGAAACAGATATGTAATAGTATGTTTGCCTGCAGCTGGAATTAGGTATGTTACAGATAAAGTAAACAAGCAAGGAAATAGATAAATAATAATTTGTCAGAACCATCAGAGAAAGTAATTATTAAGTACATAGAATTGATTAGGAATTTGTGTAAGATTAAAGAAAGAGTAGGAATAGTTGAATTATTACCAAGATTTGACAAGAGGTATGTGTTAGATAAAGCATGTTCTATAAATGAGAGATTGAAAAAATTGTGTGAGAGAAATGATGTCATGTTTATGGATGTACAGGATTTTTTTATTGGAAAGAGGAAGTTATATAGTAAAGATGGTTTGCATTTAGAAAAATAAGGAAGTGAAGTTTTAGGAACTTTGATTTATAAAGAATGTAGTTTGGGAAACTTATGGGGGGGTTAAGTGGCAGTGTTATCAGAAAGACGAATGGACAGGATGTAAGTAATAATCAAAGAGTAGCTGATTTAGATATAAATGTAGATGTGGAGAAAGAATGGTCTGCAAAATTAATGGTAAGCAAGTTATTTATAAATGTAATGGAGAGGAAAGAATCAAAAGAATTTATAAAAGAGTAGTTAGGAAAGAAGAAATTATTAATGATGGGTATTTGAATGTGAAAGGTGGTAGGAAACCAGAAAAGTGGCTGGAATTAAACAAAGCAATTAAAAATGAAGAGCTTGAGGTATTAGCAGTAGTGGAAACACATCTAAGAGAAGAAGAACCTATCCTGGAAGACTTGGTATGTCAAGGTATAAATAGAAAAGAAAAAGGAAAGGATTTATGTCACTGAAATTATGGAGTAAAATCACCAGCAGAAATAAGTTATTTCATCTGTATAATCTTCTGTTTGTTTGTTTGTTTTTTCTTTTGCATTATGCTTTTTCTTTAAATCATTATATTTTTAATGTAGTTTTGCTATTAATTTATCATTAATTATTTTTGTGATTGTATTTTCAACAAGTGATATCTTCGGTGGTATAGAAGTTATGTCAAAAAATATTTAAATACTGTTAAATGTCAAGAACATTTGTGGTTTGAGATAAGATTAGGAAGACAAGAATGGATGGTGACTGTAGTGTATATGGCCATTGGAGATAGTCAAACTATAATGGAGTGGAACTGTAGCATATATGAATGCTTAGTTAACGATATACAGTTTCAAAGAAAAGAGTAAGAGAATAATGGTATAGGAGATATGGAATGGGCATATTGAAGAAATTGATTATGTAAGTTTATAAGAATGGACAGCTTTTGAAGAGTTTTTGTCAGAGAGTGAATTTGAGCATCAGAAATTTATTGAATATTTATGAGGGACAAGACAAATGGTCAAAAAATAATATATTTCAATATATAGATTATATATTAGTAGAGAAAGAAGGAATGAATAAAGTACGGAAAATTAAGGTATTTGATAATGGAGAGTATGTAATAGTGATCATAACTTCTTTAGAATAGAAATGGTTAGTAATGTGATAAAAAAATAGTAATAAAAGTAGAAAGAATAGTGAAAGATGTGAATGGAGAGTGAATAATAAAAATAAGTTAGAAGAGTATAAAATAAAAGTTGAAGAAACCATGGAAGAATTGGTTGGGGGTGAGTATAAGGACTGGTGTGATGAAATAGAAAGAGTGGAAAATAGTGTTTTAGGTGAGAATATTCAGAATAAATAAGAGTAATAGGAAAGAAAGAGTTAGTAAAAGTATAAAAGAGAGGGGGGAAAGCATGCAGAGAATATAAGTGTGCTCTTAAGAATAAAAAAAATACTTAGAAAAAAAGTTGGCTAAAATAGATAATTATAGAGATAAAATGAAATTGAATAGTAAACTGTTGGAAGATATTAATAAAAGTGGAAGAGATGGAAGTAAAAAATTTGGGGAATACATTAAAAGAAGGAATATAGGGGAGAGAGAAATAGTATTACTAGATGATGAAGGAATAGACTGTAGCTCTAGAGAAGAATTGGAAATAATCTTAAACAATTATGAAATGAATTTAGAAAAGATGCTAAATGTGAAGGACAGAAAGAAAGCAAACATGAGAGCATATAGTAATGAGAATATACAATTTACAGAAAATGAACTGAATGAGGCAGGTAAGAAATTGAAAGGTGGAAAGGCAAGAGTTTTGGATGAATGGGCAGCAGAGATGGTAATGAATTTAGGGCATAGGGAAAAATTAAAATTATTATCATGTTTCAATAAGATGGGACAGAAGAAAGATTTTCTGAGTAGTTGGAGTAATACAAGAGTAAGGTTATTATTTAAAAGGAAAGGTAAGGATCATAGAAAGTTGAATAATTATAGACCAATAGTGGTAACATCAGTTTTATATAAAGTTTTCTCATATATGGTGGCTAGAAGAGTTGTAAAATGGATGGAAGGGAATAATGTAGTGGGGGAAATACAAGGAGGTTTTAGATTAGATAGGTGTATAGGAGATAGTTTATTTGTAGTTACACAACTTATGGATATGAGTAAGAATACAGGTAGGCAGTTATATATGGTTTTTATAAATATAGAGAAGGCATATGATAGAGTAAATAGAAATACATTATGGGTAAGTTAAGTAAATTTGGGAATGGATGGAGCTTTAGTGGATATTATTAAGAAATTATATGAAAATAATTACTATACATATCAATTAAGGAATATAAAATCAGTTAAAGAAAAAAGTGGGATAGGACTAAGGGATGTCCTTTTGTCATCTATTTGTTTTGTTGTATTTGATAGAAATGGAGAGAGCAATAGTAAGAGTAGGAAGAGGGGTAAAGATACCATTAATAGGTGGCAAGAAAGTATATACATTGTTGGGTCTTTTACTTGTGGATGTCTTTTGTGTGCACAAAGAAAGGAAGATATGAAAGTTATGCTGAGGACATGCACAAAGATAGATAAAAAGATATGGATTAAATTTAATGAAGAAAAATCGAAAGTAATGATGATTAATACTGGGAAGAGAGAAGACAAAAAATTTTTATTGGGGGATATAAAGTTAAGTATGGTGAATAAATATAACTATCTGGGAATTGTCTTAAGTAATCAGCAAAATTGTTTGGATGAATGGGAGAAAAAATTGATAAATGAAGCAAAGAAAAGAAAGGGGTTGATAAAGAAATTAACAGTGTTCTCATATAATAAATATGATGTAGCTAGAATTATATGGGAATGGCAGTAGTAAAGGGGTATTAGATTCCTTAGAAAAATATAAAGAGAAGTAGGAAGACATGCATTAGATGCAGAAGTGTGGGTGTCAAAGGAGACAATTCAAGGAGAAATGGGATGGTCAAGTATTTATGAGAGATGCAAAAAGCAAAATGAAAATATTCAGTAGATTGCAATTTATAGATAATAAAAGAACAGCCAAAATAGTATTTAATTGGGTTATGAATAATGAGTGGGCAACAAGATGGGTGAGAAAGATAATGGAATATGCAGAAGATTTGGATAAATACTTTATGTCAGTATACTTATTCAAAAGGTGGGATGATTGTGTTAGAATGATATAGTGTTAAGGAATGGGATAGAAGAATAGATGCATTAATAAAAAATAGAGAGTTGTTATGGAGAGTAAAAAGAATTTAAATATTTATAGAAGTAAACAGAATATTGGGTGCAAGTTAATTTATGATAATAGCAAAAAAAGTAGTTTACTGTTTAAGGTTTGAATGGAATCTTTAGCAACAAGGGAATATGCTCATAAATGGAAAAATATGGGTGATTTAGTCTACAAGTTGTGCAAGGAAGTTGTAGAAAATATTAGGCATCATTAAATGTAAATGCCTGAAAGCAGAAAGGGTACAAGTAATGGAAAAATAAATGTAAACAAAGTGATTATACAGAAAGTGGCTTATTGGTTTTTATGATGGGTTTGGGAAAAGACAAAGGGGGATCAGATATAAAGTCCATGGAGTTGACAAAGATTATGTTGTGGAAATGGAATGGAGCAGGATAAAGAAGAATATGGAAAAACTTAGGGTGGTGAATGGAAAGGGAAGTCAAAGTGGCGAATGAGTTTCTCTGGGCATAGTTGCTGCAAGATTCCTGACTCTGTATAAGAATTCACAGAGCATCACATCACATACAAAAAAGATGAGACAAAATTTCAAAGATGAATGAGTAGTGTGATTAAAGCTTACTACAATTTTATTTAATTCTAACATTAAAAAAATGTATATAGAAAGAAATAGACATCAGTAAGTAGATAAAATAACAATAATTAGCCCACTATGGGTCAAAAACATTTTTAGTTTTCTTCACACACAAAAAAAAAACATTAAATAAAAGCTACTCACTAAGTCGTTAAACCTCAAATTTTTTGTTTTACTTTCTAGTTAAAATTAATAACCATTTATCATAATTGTATTTCTAATTTTATTGGTTATTATGAACCAAATCATGTTTGAAAATCTTTAATTATAGCATTAAAAAAATGAATTTACTATCTGGATTCAAGCCTCAAATCATATACATGGCATGCTGACACATTAATCATTACATTACAAAGTTTTCCATGGACATATATACATATAAATAAAAATATGACATTAGCTATAGTGACTAACAGTATTTTGAGTAATTAATACATTCTCCTGGTATCTGATAGGCCTTGTTTAAAAACCACAAGAAGCTTGATTATTTTTCAGGTAGTTTTCAAGAAAGCTTTATTTTTTTTTCAATAGATTTTCTCAAAAGATGAAAATATAATTTGATTATGATGAGTTGGAAGAAGTTAACAACTACAAATATCTTGGTCAGATTATTAGTACATATGGAAATATAATGAAAGAAATTAATCATAAAATTAAACTTGGTTGAAATGCTTTGGGTAGAAATAACTTAATATTAAAAAGAAATATATCTATGTTTTTGAAAAGGAAGATTTTTAATAAATGTGATTTATCAGTTCTTACTTATGGATCTAAGACTTGGACACTTAATAGAAGAGTAATACAGAAACTTCAGATTACTCAAAGTATGGAAAGATGTAGATTAGAAGTAACAAGAAGAGATTGAAAATGTAATGGTAATAGAACAAACAGGTGTTGCTGATTATTGTTGAAAGAATTAAAAGAGTGGAATTGGGATGGAGATATTGTTAGAAGAGATAATAATAGATGGACAACTGAAACCTTAAACAGGATTCCAAAAGATTGTAAAAGACCCAGAATGAGATCACATCTGATATGAATGGATGAAATAAAAAAGTGTGCAGGGATGACGTGAAGAAGAGAGGCTAGAAATCAGAGAAGATGAATTGAACTTGGAGAGACCTTCATGCTGCAGTGGAATGATAATGGTTGACGATGATGATGATAAAATATCAGTTTATTTATCCATAGCTTACAAGGGAGTTACTTTACTTCCATTTGAATTTAACATATGTTGTTATACTTATTTGATATTTATATTTACAGACTGATATTTAATTAAGGTTATAGAGAGAGAGATTATTAAAAATAAGATTATTTCTATCCTAATTTGTACAATTGTGTTTCTGAAATGTTTTTGCCATTTTTAAATCAGGCTAACATATAATTTTCCCTCTTTATTTTCAGAATTGTAGCAAACAAAAGCTTATAAAAAGAAAGCATAAAAAATAGATAATTCACTCTATTGTTTATGGTTTGTTGATATGAGTATTATTTATCCATAGCTTAGGGAGATATGTTTGTTTGAATTTCATATACATTATTCTAAGTCTATTCGATATACATATATAAACAAAATGCAGCCAGCAAACACATAATAAAAGTTAAAAGCAAACCATTGGGTTTGCATCTATAATAGTATGCTTTTTCACCCACCCACCATTTTCAGTGATGAAAGTCACAAAATCATATTTGTTTTTACAGTTGAAGCAGTGATACTCACTTGAACAACACAGATAAATCTGAGGCTTTTACCTTCTAGATAATAATAGCTTGGTATTTATTTAGTATCTGAAAAAAAACTAAGCTTATCCATAATTTGAGATAGACAAGGATATAGGTAGACTAATTACTAACACATGAGGTCTTGTAATTAAAAATATATAAAAATGCAAATTCTGCTACTGAAACTAAAAAATTACATCAATAGATATTAATTTAACAATTTTCATTTACTATGTTAAAACATATGTGCAGGATAATTTTAATATTGATGTTCAGTTTTATATTTTAATAAATAACAAAAAAATATCAAAAGAATAGAATAATGTAGGAAATATCATACAAGTGGTTGAATATTAAAATTTTAAAATGAAATTTTATAGATTTCAACATAGCTTTTTCATTTGTAATATATCATCCGAGTTAGTTTTTGAAATTGAGTAAGCATCATCCAATTCACTATGATATGCATTAATGCAGGGGTGGGCAAATAATGGCCTACTAAGAGTTTTTATACGGCCCACCAAGATGATCAGAAAAATCTGCCTTGAACTGAGTTTTCCTTCTCATGCACGACCGAAGATTCATCTCATATTTTCCACTAGGATAGCCACATCAATGCACATGTGCAGTGCTTTTCCAATTGATCTGGTTAATTTCAATTTTGTCTTGGCATTAGCAAATATATACATTTCCAACTTTAGTGAAGCCATGAACTCTCTGAAAAAATGTAAAATCGGTGATGAATGTTGTGTGTTTAATGAGGAATGGATAAACAAATATTTCTTTGGTAATATAGGGAATAAAGCAGTGTCTTTATTGTGTCATGAAAAATGGTGTGGCCCTCAGCTAACCTTCACTTCCACAAAGTGTCTCCTGATATGGCCCCCGAGCCAAAACAATTGCCCACCCCTGCATTAATGGATAGTTTTTTAAAATGTTTTTTATCACTTATTTATTGAGTTTTTATTATTCAAATATGAGTCATGATGAAAATGTATTTTCCTTTACCACCTATTGCTAATTGCATAGTTTTAACAATTATACAGCTTTATTAGAAAGAGCCTAATGATACAGTGGTATTATGTCCATCTCCCATGACTATTACATAATTTCTAAGTGTAGCTGGATAAAATGTAAAAGTTTTTTCCAGATTTCAATATAAGCTTAGAGTTTCTCTCATAGCCAATCCAGCTGACTGTCCATCATTAATCAGAAAATATTCGATTATTCTTAGATGAAACAAAAATGGAAAACTGACCAAATCCACATCCAGGAATTGGAAAGCCTATTTGTTCCTTTATATGAGAAGGTATGATACCTTTACAGTGCACAAATTTAGTGCCCCTTTTATTTGCATTTATTTACAACTTTAATTATTGAGGTATACAACTTTTCCTAGTATTAAATCTGATTAACATTAAGGATATGATGATTCTGATAAATTTTCTAAATTTCAAAATAAACAGTTGTTGAAATAATTCCATCATTTAGCTGAATTATTAAATGTTTTTAGAAAAATTCAAACTTTATTTGAAATTATGTCTCCATTATCTTTTTAATGATCAATTTAATGTGTTATTTTTCTTATTTCCATTTTTTAAAAGAATCCATTTTATTTCCTAATTATTTTAGCTAACCAATAGCTTTCATACAAGATCTATAAATATTTGATTATATTACATTTGATAATATGTTAAATATCAATTACAAATACATTTTAATTTTTTTTTGATTTTAAATGATTATAATTGTGCACAAAACAATTTGCAACAAATTCAAAAAGTTAACCTTAAATATTATATATATAAATTATATTTATATTTTTCCAAATACATCTAATTATTAGTAATATCACACAGATTGGTATACAATATTATGAATTTCCATATGAATGTGAAGAAATATATATATGGTTGAAACTATTTGCCCATCAGAAAACAAAGAAACAAAAAGTGATGCTAACCTGTGTGTTATTACTAACAGTTAAATGTATTTGGAAAGGTATAATCAAGTTGAAATTTTTTAAAAATTACTTAACAATGCATCTAGATAATGAAAATAATTCAATATACACCTACAGGTAAACAGCTATTATAGCAAACATTGAAGATAAAGAAATGTAATGTAAAAAAAAATGAATACGCTGTAAAAAGAAAACAATATATAAAGTTCTCAAAATACAACAAAAATTTTAAACATTTTATTAAAGTAGTTACGGAAAAAAAATTGATGTTTATTAAAATAGTAGTATAAATATTTACACACATACAAAAATAAACTGAATATGATTATCTGATATGTCACTGCACCAGATATCTTCAAATAAATGCCATTTGATTAATAGTAATGATAAAAAACAAATATTTTCACAGGTCTTTTAAATCATAGCTGGTAACTGATACTCATTGATCACTTCTTAATGGACATAATTATAAATCCTGTATCTGGAGTAAATGTTATTTCTTTTAGTATTTCAATTGCACTACCTTTGTCACAACTTTTAATCAAATTAATAAAATTTATAAAAATCAGATCCCTTCAAATCTATATGGATTCAAATTTTATGAAACTGTTTTCATACATTGCAGGTACATTTTACATTCACTAATTTGAACTCAAACTATCACATGACCCTCGACTCTCCATGCCATCTTGGATGGTTGAAGAGTTGTGAGTTGGAGTAGTTTGAAGCATGTCCATTAAAGTTTAAAGATTGGCCATCTTAATATAAAGCTGAGCACTGATTGTATATATGTATGGAGATAGGAATCTGAATCAACTGATAATTGTTGGTTTAGCATGAAATACATATATTAATGATTATTTATCTTTTCAACATATGTATGATCAGGTGGGTCAGCAATATGAGATGGCATGGAGAGTTGAGGGTCATGTGAAAGTCTGAATTCAAAACCCTTATATATTACATTATATATGTACAGATGTGTGTAAGTCTGCACAGTATATTAATTCACTAATTGTAGAAATATAAAGTAAACCCTACAATTAGAATAAGTTAAGAAAATTGCAGATATATCCCATTTTCTATTTATCTAACTGCTTACTAATGCAGATGAAGTTTGAAAAATTGAATCATTTTTGTTTTAACAAAGGTATTTACTTTTCAGTATTATTAATTACTGCTGTTCAGTTCATGTTAAATTACAAATAGTCAATATATGTTTTATATTTATAGATACACACCACTTATTTCCCAGGAAGCAGATAAACGTATGTTCTTTTCCAGTTACTATCAAAAAGAATATTCTGTATCAAGTGATAAATCAGATGATGTAACAGACAAAAATATAGTTAAAAGAAATCTCTCTGTAAAAAGAATAAAAAGTCGATGCTGTCTTCAAGAAGCTGATGTTCAGGTTAAATCAAATTCTTTTCAACAAAACTGTTACTTTTTACCATTAGTAGATTATACTGATTTGAACCCCAAAGATCCTTTATGTGCAGCTTCAAATAATGATAAGAATTTTGTTGAAGATCCAGGTAAAAATAGTACTTGCAATTCAAAAGATGATTTGTCTATTAATATTTTAACGGAAATTAAAGAAGAACCAGATTTAAATGCTAAAGTACTAAATGGCATGACTAAATCTAATTTAAATCTTAAGGTTGCTTCTATTGATACTTGCCAAAATCAGTCTAAAAATGATGATAATGAAAATAATGTTTTGATTGATCAAAAATGTCATTATTACAAAGAATATGATAAAGATTATAATAAATTATATTTGGATCATATAATTCAAGAGCAACTTTATAAAAATAATGTACAAAAAAATAAACATAAAATATATCATGAAAACAATTCTGTAACAACATTTCCTGATAAAAGTAATTATTTAAAAAGACAAGACTTCTCAAGTAAAAACTTTAAAGTAAAAAATAGAAAAGAAAAAAGTCATATACCTTATAAAGAAATTTTACCCAGAAAACAGAAACAAAGGAATAAATTTGAAATAATAAAGGGAGTTTATTTTTCTGAAAATCAAGTTGAAAAATGCATTGAAATGATTGAAACTGTTAGACAGATTGAAAGACAAAAAATTTCTGTGGAAAGATCGACTAAAAATAATAATTCCAAGAAAATTAATAAAAAATCTAAACCACAATCTTCCTCAGTAAAAACTGATGAACAATCACACAAAGTGGATAAAGAAATCAATAAACAAGAAAAACACAAACAATTAAATCAAAAACAAGTTTCTAAACAAGATTTTTCTAATCAGTTTCCAGAAAAATGTGAAACCTGTATGCAATTGTTTTTTAAAAAAAATAATTTGTTGTGTAAAGAAATGTTTCATTCAAAATCTGCAGAAGTTTTAGATTTATTTCAAACCAATGACATTGACCATATACTTTTGAATAACATAAAAAATCAGGATTGTGAAAATAATCTTTGCAAAAATTTTGCAAAAGAATATATTAATCGAGAACTTTTGCAAGATATGCCAGAGCACACTATTACACAACAATACAAAATGGATGACAATATAAAAGTCAGATTTAAAGAAAATGCCTACATGAAAAAACCTGATCCACATTTTACACATGTTGATAAAATCACCACCATCAAAAGTTCTCCACAAAAACATTTTATAGAAGAAAATGCAAAATTCCTTCCAAGACAGCGGAATGAATTTCGACCTCATGAATCATTACATACAAAGAATTTTTCATCCAATATATCTGAAGAAGAATTGTATCATGATTCAGTTTCACAGATAATGGGAAATTGTTATGAGAAAACAGATGATCTTAATAGACGTAGAAAGCAAAGAAGTGTTAATACTCAGTTAAGAGCATACAACTACGAAACATTGTCCAAAGCTTCTGGAGATGGAGAGTATATGCTTAATAGAGAAAATAAAGGTAATACATGAATTTACTATTTTCAGTCAACTTATTTAGGCATAATATTTTTTTTTGTTTAACATATCCCATAAGTTAACATACATATTTATATGACTGATTTATTTTGATCATAATACTTGTATACTTTTATGACTTAAAAAATTTTTTTTCTTTAAATATTTGTTTGCAATTATTCACTTTCAGTTCATTAACCAGATGATACATGTTCCCTGGGAACAAACATATTAAAGGGCATGTGGGTCTTGTCATTTAAGACTTGCATAATAAATTTATTTAAATAGTATATAATAATATACCATTTAAATATTTTCAATTTTTTTTTTACTTCTTTACAGTCCAACATTTATCTATTGCTTACGAGTTAAAAGATCTGAGAGAATTTTTTTTTTTATATCTAAATCTTGATTATTGACAGTTTCATATTTTTCCATTATACCAATGTCACATAGAATACATTGTTTTTTAAAATCCACTTTGAACTACTATGGAAGAAGAGGAATAACAAACATTTGAATTTTGAGCCACCTTAGCAACATATTTTATCATTACATCATTCTTGCACAAGGTAGGAATTGTTTCTATCTATTTTTAACAGTTTGTAATAAAAATCAACCTGCAAATATTTTTTTATCAATGCAGCCCCCACATCACAATCATCTATTCAGGGCAGAAATTTCAGACCATCGTCTCTCCTACAATACATGCATTTTACTCAACAGACAAATTAAAAATATCAAGCACCAGTATTTCCATGTTTAAGTTGATAGCATAATATTTTTGGAATATAGATGTAGTTGTATATTTGTTGATGTACATGTATTCACACTACAAAAAAACTAAGAAACCCATTGGTTTGGATTCATCTTATAAGTGAAAAATATTCAGTAACCTTTCATTACTTTAAATAAAGTTTTAAATCATGCTTTTTCTGCAAACTTTTCAGTGTTTTTGTTAGAATATCTGAATTTCAATTTCTAACAATCATCATCAAATTTATAAAATAAAATTATATAATGTTATTTCTAAATTATTTACATATACTTAAAATAAATTAATTTTGATGTTTTTATACTTTTTAAATATTTTATTATTTATGATTTTGAACACAAAAATCTGATTGTAATATATTTCAATCAAGTTTGAATTAACAAATTTCTATGTGCAAAAAATCAGATATAGCAAATTAAAGAAATGGCCAAAATAATACAAAGGCAGTAAGATATATATAGAAGATCAATTTCATGATCCTTTACAATCTTATCAGGGGTACCAAGCATACATTTAACATAATGATCACATGATGGGGTCTAGTTTTCAAAATCTAACAGTAAATATTAGGAAATGTATATTGAATCAGTTTAATAATATATATTGATTTTAAAAATTTAAGTATCCCTTGTGCAAAATGACTGAATCATGTTAGATTGATTTAAAACATGACAGAATATGATTTTGCATAAGCTTAGGTTTTCTGTCCATTTCGCACCCTGCAAAGTGAAAGAAGATATAATACTAATAACCAAGCATATAATTCAATTGCAGATAGCTTATAAAATTTATTTAATAAATTGTACTATGCACTGATCACAAAAACATACTTCTAACACTCATTATATTTTATAGTCTTTCTCAAAAAAAATAATCTCTTGGAAATATATATTTATGCACACAAACATATACATTTAGCCAAAAAATTAAAATTATTACAATTAAACACAAATATAAAAGTGCTATATCTTTTTCTTTTTACAATATTCAATAAATTTTAAACAAAGTCTTTTACTTTTACATTTAAAAAACTTTATCTTATTGTTTTTGGATATATATTGACATGCAAATTTGAACTCCATGCTTGACAAATATATTTCATATAATGATAATATAGAATATTAATTTATTTCCATGATAGTCCAGTAAGCTTTAAGAAATAAGTTAGACAGAGGATTAATGAATTGTCTAGCAGTTATAACATTTTTTTGTTACTTTATAATCAGTTTTGGACTAGAAACCTCATTTATCAGTTAAGTAATACTATTTTATAAATTATAGTTTACAATAGTTTTACTAAACTATAATAGTATAGAAAAACTTTAATTTTATTCAAAGCAATCTTTCATTAATTTTCTATTAATAACAAGCACGTGTATGGTTGCAATGTGTGTTTGAATGTATATCTTAATATATGACACATTAAAGTCTCTAAAATAAATTTATCTTGTTTTTAATAAGTTGATTTAAATGATTTTTTATTTTAATTAAAAGTTAAATTCAAATAGTTTGGATTAAAAATGATGAATTGTAAAAAATATTGTCCTTGTTAGGCACAAGATTACAGACAATTTTTATCAACCAATTAGCTATTAGAAATGAAAATCTTAAAACTATAAAGTGTGTGAATAGTTTTATGTGCATTCTTTTTTTTTTTGTTCACTTCATTAAATTTTATTTTCACTTTTATTCAGTTTCATTTCGTTTTTCAATTCCATTATTCAATTCTTTCATTTCAATTTTCAGTTCATTTTTTTTTTTTAGTTCCATTTTGTGTAAATTCTCCAAATTCATTTTGAAGAAAATTATTCCTCTCAGCATGGATCTTACTAATGTTAGAATCTTTAAAGACAATAGACAAACCCAAGTTTGTTCTCTTCATGACAGCCATCCTCTGAAAAAAATGCAAATAAATAACTATATTTCAATCTTTCATATGCTTTCATTAGCTGCTATTGCATTTTAATGCAAGGAAAATATTTTAACAATTTAATGCTGTTACATTACTAGAAACAATTACATTTGAATGAAAGAACTGCTAGTGAATATTTATTAAAACAGCAAAGCATACTGCAATGCATTTTATATTCTCCATCATACAATAGACTTCTAGGCCTGTCATGAATGATAATCGAAAGAAAGATCAATGATGTTATATATCCTATATCAGGTCAGTGTGTATCTGACTCAATAAGCTAAATTTCCCTATTTGTGTGTAATTAATAAAAATTTTGCTAATGCCTCCAAGTTTCTATTTTAGTCGTATATAAAATAATTCTTTCTATCTCAACTCCATTTTTGCCTATGATATCTATCATTTAATTAGTCACACCTGAATTAATAGAGTATGGTATTTGTGTAAATAGATTTATTTTTTAGGATATTATTTTCTTTGAGAGATTATAAAATATAGATATAATATTGGATATATGATTTTGTAGTATATATATAATTTATTAAACAAGTTTTATAATAAATGTTATGAATTTTATATACATGAAACATTTTCATATTACCTAGTCAATGTTTAATATTAACCAATAGAATATCAGCAATCTATTAACAAAACAATATTCAGATAATAAATGAAAACCCTTATCTGAGTATAGCTTTGATAATTAATTGCTAATATTATATTGATTGTGTAGCATTGATTGGGGATGATGTAATTTATATATGATTAGCAACAAGCACTTATGGTTTATGAATCCTCTTATATTAGTGTCATGATATAAAATTATTAAATATTAACAATAGTCATTTACAAATTAAGTACAAAGTATTAAAATTTCAATAGATGGACAATTGAAATTTTAAACTGGATTCCAAGAGATTGTGAAAGACCCAGAAAGAGACCACATGCGAGATGGATGGATGAAATAAGAAAATGTGCAGGGGTGTTGTGGAGAAGAGAAGCTAAAGATCGGATAAGATGGATTAAACTTGGAGAGACCTTCATCCTGCAGTGGATTAATAATGGTTGATGATGATGATTAAAATCTCACTATTCATAAAGATGCTACATTTAAACAAAAGTATAGATATTACATATACCACAGATTTGTTGTAACTCACACATAGTGATAATCTCCACATTCCAAAGCATGATTTAATATAACTAAAATTATCTTAATTATAATAACTAGTGATGAGCCACTAATCTATTGATTTATATTCTTATTTAGTCTATTCATAAAAATTTTATCCAGATCGAAAAAAGTGTATATATTATTTCATATCATCTAAACCATTAGACAGTGAGAGCTTATTGCAAAACTATATTTTATTAATCATTAAACTATGTGTAATTAATCATTCCATTGATGGGAGTAACCATGAAACTATCTCTGAACAAAACATTTTTTTAGATAGCACAATGCAATCCAAGACTACGTTCAGGCATGAATAATTTGTGACAAAATCAAAAATTGACCAAAACAAAATTCAGATTATTATAGTAATAAAAAAAAATAGTGTTTTGTAAATCATAGTCTCCTTGTTAATAAAAGAACTGAAAAAGAAAAAACTGATGAATTTAACAATATTAAAGATACCTTAATGAAATCAAAACGGTAATACATGATTTTAAAAAAAAACCAGAATTATGTTTCATTATTAAGTTATTTATAAACGTAGAAATATTTTTTTTAATTTTATATAAGTGATCATAGAGTATAGAAAATAGTATTAATCTATTGTATCATAATGATTTTTATAATACAAATTATATTGGTTGATGATTCGTTGTAAAGTTTTAGCAAGTTATGATAAAAAACGAATGGATGACTCATTAAAGAAGTAATGTCAACGAATTCTTTTATTTTATAAATTTTAATTTAACATGAAATATTGGATTTATGCATATATTTACAGTGTACATATTGTAAGAATACACTTACATTTGCCACCAAAACACCACACACGCACCCATCTTAAAGATTAAACATACCAACAATAGTCGTAAGCACATTATTAATTATATGTTAATAATTTTGTGTAAAATTGTCATTTAAAATTATATTATTGATAATACTGACTTAATAAATAATCAAACTTCAAAATGCAAGTAAATAATTAATAAAAATCGAAATAAAGAAATAATTAAATTTTTAGTTACTTGTTAATCCATTACATAAAACTAGCATATATTCAAATGTTGTCAATAATGAAATAAATATGTGAACTCAAATTGACACGATATAACAAAAATATATAAAATGTGGTGTAACAGTTGGTTTTTAGAAAATGGAAGATAAAATAAGACGTTTCTTCTTCAAAAAAGAAGATTGAAAATTCAGTGTCCAGCTGCACTCTATTGCTCGCTGGATTGCAAATATCAATAACACAATATATATAATAATTAATGAGGCAGCCCGGCAAGTAGGTTTAAATAATGAAGATTTATTTACAGGATTATATATAAGTTAATCACTATTAATATATACAAAGTATGACTAATATATACACACTTATTATATATAAATAAGGGGCCCGAAAGCGTAGCAAAATAATAAAGAGATCGATACGACCTGTTATAGTTCCCTAGGTTTACTTTGGCACGTCCAGAGGTAAACCTCTCTGCAAGGCTAAGTGAAGGAGCTGACTGGAGCACCCGAGGAAATGGCACATCTACCTTTCAAGAGCTTCACTTAGCAAGTGTCCTCTCTCAGTTCAATATTAGATCCATTACTTGTCATGCCTTGATTTTGGAGTAGCTCCCTTCATTGCCATCCGCTGTTTACGTGGTGGTCATCTTTTTAGTTCCTATACGATCCCTGATTAGATAATGCCACATCTTTAGCATTGTCTATTTTAAGCAATGGCTTTGTCAACATTATCTAATCCTTCTTGATAAATTACTTTTTAGTTTAGTGTTAATATATCATTTAATTATTTACAATACAATATTAGCAATCCGTTAGTTTTACATTTATTTTTATTACTAGTTAAACGTATTTTGTATATACATGTATATACACACACATTTAGCATACCTCCCCCATGTTCAGAGATAGCATTTTAGTTTGTTGATTTTTTTTTTCTCTGAACTTAGCACGTAATCACTGAGGTGGGAGGGAATTTTACTTTCCCTCTTAGAATGTTGGGGGATATCCAATTCCGCATTCTCGGAAATGGCTGTGGGGTTTGTTGTATGCTTTCATCTTTACGCAATTGATTTATGTGTTTGCATAACTCTCTTCGGTTCTTCATTCGTACAGCAACCACTTGCTTACTTAAATGTCACACAATTTCCACTTTAATCCAGAATCTATCCTGATTATTTCTAACCCATATGCTGCCTTGTGGTGAGAATTTATAGTTTCTGCCTGAAGGTACTTCGGTGTCCTTCATTGGTATAATTTTGTCAAGCTTTGTTTGCAGTCTATGACCTAGATATTTCTCTGCGGGTGATTTACCCAACTTTGCTGTAGGCGTAGAGTGTTGATAAAGAAGCATGTTAAAGACCGCTTCATGCAGACTTTGTTTTCCCATTTTATTGATTGCGGATTTTAAATTCTGTAGTTTTTTCAGCCAATCCATTTGATTGGGGGTGGTAAGATGGAGTAAATATGTGGTTAATTCCCCATTCGTGCATCGAGTAAGTGAACTTTTCTGATGTAAAACCTGTGCCGTTGTCAGATACTAGGGTTTCTGGGAGACCATGGTATGCGAACATTTCCAACAGTTTGTCGATGTTTCATCCGAACCTGTGTTTTTAACTATTTTATATTCAGCCCATCCTGAATAGGCATCCACTGCTACTAGAAATAATTGTCCTTGAATAGGACCACAGTGATCTATATGAATTCTCTGCCATTGCTTGTCTGCTTCTTGCCAGGACTCGAATTTGGCTGAGGGTGCATTTGCACATGACTGGCAGTTTGTGCAGTTTTTTATGCTTTGTTCTATGTCACTGTTAATTTTCAGCCACCAGACATAACTACAGGCTAACACTTTCGCCCTTACAATGCCCAGATGACCTTCATGCAATAAATTAAGCATTTGTGACCTGGTGCTTATAGGGATTAGTACTTGGTCACCTCTGAGTATACAGTCTTTGCAAATGGACAGTTGTTCTTGAGCTTTTCATAGCTCTATGTGCAAGAAAGATGGTCTTTGTTTTGGCCAACCTTTGCTGATTTTTTCCATGATCCATCTGTAGCCAGCATCTTCTCTGGTCCATGCGACTACCTTTGCGCTGTTAAGTGTCTGGCTGTTTAGTGCGTCGATATAGTTAATTTGTACATCGTTTACTTCTTTCTCGAGCTGATCTGGCATTCGCGATGACGCATCGGCATGACCGATTTTCGTGCTTTTTTTGTATTCGAGTTTATAATTGTAACCTGTGGGTATGTTAAGCCATCTCAACATACAAGGGCTTAAATGTTCAGGCATCTGTTTTGTGCCTAGAATTCCCAAGAGTGGCTTATGGTCAGTTATTAATTGGAAAGGACGTCCATATATATATTGGTGGAATTTACGAATTCCGAACACTATGGCGAGGGCTTCCTTGTCTAGCTGGCTGTAGTTCTTTTCCACCTTGGACAAGGTGCGCAACGTGTATGCTATAGGACATTCTCCGGAGTGGGATGGATGGCATATCACTGCACCCCACTCCATTTTCTGATGCATCAGTTGTCACGGTTACCTCACGCTCGCTGTCATAATGGACCAGTAGTTTATTTGATGTGAGAAGGGCTTTGGTGTGGAGAAATGTTTGCTCTTGCACTGCTTCCCAATTCCATTTTCTGATTTTTTTTAATAAATTGTACAGCGGCATCACTATGTGTGCTTTGCCATTCAGCAAGTTTTCAAAATAGTTCACCAGGCCCAAAAAGGCCTGTAGTTGTTTTACATTATTCGGTCTTCTGGCGTCAGATACTGCTTTTACTTTTTCAGGGGAGGGGCTTATTCCTGAGTTTGACACTATATGACTCAGGAATTTTATTTCAATAGCCTTCCAAATACATTTTTTTGCATTTAATTTTGCTCCAAATTCCTCCAGTCTTTGGCAAACTTTTGAGATACGAGTGCTCAATTCATTTTCTGAATTAGCAGTGACCAATATATGGTCAAAGTAGGGGATGAAGTCTTCGAGTCTGTTTAGAAAAAGTCTCCACTTTTGCTTGGAATATACTTGGTGCTGAAGCATTTCCAAATGGTAGACATTTGGATCTAAATAAACCTATGTGTGTAGTAAGTGTTAGAATGTTCGCAGCTTTGTTGGTCACCGGGATTTGGTGGAAGGCCGAGTTGATGTCTAATTTTGAAAAATATTTAGACTTTTGGAGTGACGCTATGATTTCTCTTGAGTTAGGAACGGGGTATGTGTGTTTGTTTAATGCTTTATTGACTGATACATGGTAATTGCCGCACAAATGTATTTGTCCCATTGGCTTGGTTATTACAACCAGTGGGGTAGCCCACTCAGCTTCTTCTTTTGCTTCAAGCACACCATCTTTAACCAATTGCTTTATTTCCTCCACTATTTTTTCTTTCTGTGCATATGGAATCTTTTGCGGTCTACAAATTATAGGCACTGCTTCGGACGATAATTCTAATGAAACTGGTTTTGTTTTTATCATTCCTGGTTCTCCATCAAAAAGTTTAGGAAAACACTGTCTGATGTTTTTTTCAATGTCAATACTTTTGACCCAAGCAATTTTTATTCCCAGTTGCTGAAGCCAATCATGGCCAATAAGAGGATTTATAGGGCCATCTACTATATATAACGGCAATGTAACTATTTTTTTGCATTGTTTGAAGTAATTGGAGCCTGAATTACTTCTTTAATATTTATAGCATTACCATTGATGTCTTAAGCTTTCAGATTTGTATGCATAAATCTAGGTGGCTGTCTTATATCTGCCACAATGGTTTTCCAATCTTTAATGGAAAGTAAAGACACCCCACTACCGCTGTCAATTTCCATCGATAGGGGTTTTCCGCAAATTTTGACAGTTATTTCAAATTTCTGTGATTGGTCTGAAGACACATTATTAATTGCCAAAAATTCCTCTTGTTTATGTTTTCTCGTAACACTCTCTTGGCTGTTATTCTTTGTATAATTATCGAATTTTTTATTTCTGCACATTTTTTCCCAGTGGCCGAATTTATTGCAGTGTTTACAGTGTTGGTCTTTATAAAAACAGTCATGTGCCATGTGACCTAGTTTTCCACAGCAAAAGCACTTAATTCAACTTTTTCTTAATGTCTGTTGTTTCACTTTGATCAGGCACCTTTCTATCTGGTTTGTCAACTTTGTGGACTTCATAATGATCATTGTCCACTATTTTCATGGCCACAAATTCATTTGATTGCTGCAACACAAATTTGTGAGCTATACCACGTTTGATAGCTACTTTATAGTTAATATCTGTATCTGCCAATAACTGCTGTCTCAGACTGTCACTGCTCATTCCACATAAAAAATGTTCGAGGAGGGCTTCCTCCAGGTATGAATCGTAGACGCAGTTTTTTGCAAGTTCCCGCAGGGCAGTATCATAATCTTGTGTTCGCTCATTCTTGCCTTGGCGGCAATTTCTAAAGTGGAGTCTGGAAATGTGTCTAGACTCACGAGGATTAAAATAGTCGGTCAGACAATCTTTGACCTGTTCAAATGTTAATTCTTCCAGGGTTTTAGGTTCACAGAGCCTATTTGCGATCTGGATTACTCCTTTTCCAGCGAAACAGAATAAGGTCGCTGTTTTGCTTTTATCGTCCTTTACTCTGTTAATAATTAACAGTTTTTCAATTTGTTGGGTGTACAGGGGCCATTCACTTGCTTCTCTGACGTCAAATTCGGATATTGCCGGCTGCATTACGATACTTAATTAACTTAACAAAAATATAATATTTTTCTTAGTTTTATCTCCTCATGAAATCAAATAATTAGACGCCAATGTATTTGGCTGTCAATGCATTGATTATTATTACTGAGAATTAGACCGTTGAGGTTCGTAATCAACTGTAACTGCACCAATTTGGTGTCCAGCTGCACTCTATTGCTCGCTGGATTGCAAATATCAATAACACAATATATATATAATAATTAATGAGGCAGTCTGGAAAGTAGGTTTATATATGAGTTAATCACTATTAATATATACAAAGTATGACTAATATACACATGCTATTATTATATATAAATAAGGGGCCTGAAAGCATAGCAAAATAATGAGATCGATACAACCTGTTATAGTTCCCTAGGTTTACTTTGGCACATCCGGAGGTAAACCTCTCCACAAGGGTAAGTGAAGGAGCTGACTGGAGCATCAGAGGAAATGGCACATCTACCTTTCAAGAGCTTCACTTAGCAAGTGTCATCTCTCAGTTCAATATTAGATCCATTACTTGTCACACCTTGATTTTGGAGTAGCCTCCCGACATTTGCCATCCACTGTCCACATGGTGGTCATCTTTTGTTCCTATACGATCCCTGATTAGATAATGCCACGCCCTTAGCATTGTCTATTTTAAGCAATGGCTTTGTCTACATTATCTAATTCTTCTTGATAAATTACTTTTTAGTTTAGCGTTAATATATCATTTAATTATTTACAATATTAGCAATCCGTTAGTTTTACATTTATTTTTATTACTAGTTAAACGTATTTTGTATATACACACATATACACACATTTAGCAGAAAACATGACTGGCTATTCAATATGCATTTTAGAAAAATCTAATTTCGAACCCACTATTCAAAACCATTGAACAACAGCCATTGAAACATCATATCCCCAAAGAAGAAAATAATAAAGGGAGATAATGAAAAAAATGCTTGAATCAATACAAATAAATCATACATGTTGTAAAAGTTTATTTTACAAATACTGGAAATATTTTATTCCTAACAAGAGTGAATTTCAGCATCAAAATTAAAAAATCAGTTCAATCATAATGCGAGGCTGTTAAATTAAAAATCTATTATTAACTCTTTATAAAAGCAAAATCATCAAGCAAATTTATCAACAGAATTATGTAGTTATGTCTGGCTAAAAGGAAGAAGACATCGTGGAGATGAATATAACCATAAATGTTAGATTTTAGTTTCAATTAAGATCAGCATTTACCCATCCATGCTGAACAGAACAGCAAAAATACACTACAATAAACCAAGGAAACTTTTTAGAAATACTGTAGATCAGGGGTGTCCAAAACTTCGACTGCAACCGCAAGGCATCTGAAAGTTGACTGCATAATTTCTTTTTTTTTTTTTTTTTGTAAAATTTACATCAAATATATTTTAATATAATTTTAAAACAATAATTTTTTTTTCTTGCATTTTTTTAAAAATTCGGGACCAGCTCTAGAAAATAGTTATTTATAGGTAATTTAAAACTGTAATTTAATAAATATTTTATAAAACGACATGGACAAATTACAATACTAGAGGAAGCTAAGGTAATTTAACATTTTGTCTAATGAATTTCCTTATTGGCCAGATTGAGTAAAAATTTGAGCGATTTGATTTGTTAAATATGGATCTAGCCAGTTTCCTTTCTCAAATATATTAATGTATAATAATCAGAATTAAAAAGAATGTATGTATATACTTCAACAAAAATCAATAAATTAAAAATTAACTGTGATAAAACACAGTTGATGAAGCTTTAAACATAAAATTATAACAATAAAGCTGAACACTTTCGGAGGACTTAAGCCTCCATAATCATAACTCAATACAAAATATAAACACTATTAACAAGCAAAATGCGTATCTCAAATAAGATATAAACTAAATCTAAATAAATAAAATACAATATAAATAAATATTATAATGTCCATATACGTAAAGCGTAAGGTTAAAGAAGCTTGTTTTATAGCTGGTAATCCCAATGCTATTAATAGAAAGGATTCTTGTTTTAATATTTCTAAAATATGGACATTATAATATTTATTTACTTATATTGTACTTTATTTATTTAGATTTAGTTTACATCTTATTTGAGATACGCATTTTGCTTGTGAATAGTGTTTATATTTTGTATTTATTTTGTATTGAGCTATGATTATGAAGACTTAAGTCCCCCGAAAGCGCTCAGCTTTATTGTTATAATTTTATGTTTAAAGCTTCAGCAACTGTGTTTTATCACAGTTAACTTTTAATTTAATAATCAGAATTGTTTTAATTTAACTTCTAAAAATAGGATTGTTTTACATTCAAATTGGTTAAATGTAATGAAAAATTTAAAATAACTGAAAAAAAATATAAGAAAAACATGAAAAATAGCCTGCAGTAAAACAAAAAAATTATATTTCAACAAATCATTATGCGAAACCACTGATGATTTCTTGTGTCTTAGAAATTATGATAGCAGATTATTCACTTCTGTTGTCTTTTCTTCATCTAAAATTAAATATTTTAAATAAAAATCTAAATCTAGCCACATTATTAGTCAATATAGTGTAAAAAGTAATCATAAAAATCCATAAATATTTATGAAAAATAGTTGCATTTTAGCTATCACCGAATGTCATTGATGCGCAAATAGTGGTCAACATTATTCACTTGATTTGAATAGCAGTCAAGAGCTATTCACTTTCCCTTGTAAAATTTAAAAATTTTCAAATCAAAGTTATATTTAAGTAAACTAATGTAAAAACTTAATTATGAATGTAAAAAATTTTGAAAAATATATTTATTCATGTTCAAAATCTATTATGAAAGCAATAGCGGTCAACATTATTTACTTGTTTTGAATAGTGGTCCTGTGCTATTCACTTTTCCTTGATGATTCTTCTTGTAAAATTTAAAAATTTTTGAATCAAACTTTTTATTTAGGTAAATTAATATAAAAACTTAATTATGAATGTAAAAAAGTATGAGTATAGCCTCATATAGCTATTTGAGTTGGATACTGGGTTTGAAGATGTAATGTCTAAAAATTTCAGATTTTCCACTCAATAGATACCTTTTAGATAAATGCTGGCTTTGAGTTGTTATTTTTAGATCTAATGTCTGAAACTACTCTAGTGCTTCATTGAGAAGTGCCAAAGCATGAGACCATTGATCTGAGATTAGGGTGTGGTTTCTAAATAGAGATTTTTAAATGCTTTCTCTTGCTGGCATTTATCAATAAGCTTGTTAGAGCAATTAGCACAGCCCATTATAAAACATTTTGGTTTGATTTTGACAGTTAGAAATGCTTGGAGAACAATAGCCAAAGTTGACAGTGCTTTGCAGCACTTTATAAGGAAAAAGAGGCAGGACTATATACAATAGACCACAATCAGAAATTGATTTTTTTCAAAAAATACTGCCAATAGTGGATTTTTTTTAGAATTAAAATTTAAATACTGATAAAGCTACAAATTTATGATAAAATAAGCATAAAATAGTGAAAATATGACCAAAAATGGCCGATAGACGTTGCAAATTTTCCATTTTCCGCTTTGAACTGTATGTGAGATAGTAGGGTGTCCTAAAAGAAAATTCTTTCAACATTTGCCAATATGAATTGTTGATAATTTAAACTTCAGTTTAACTACTCGGGATTAATATATATATAAAATTTTCTTTTTTTTTTTCTTATTATGCTAGTTTCTCTTCATAATAGGTGAATTTCATCCAATAGTAAATTAGATTTATATAGAAGAGATGGTCAGAAATAATAATAAAATGGAGATATAGATCTCCCCAGCTTGCTTAACAATAAGTTTGACTATTTATAGACTAAAAATAAGAGTTTATTATTTTACGTAATGCTCAATATATATATTATGACAATTGCAATGTTAATGCTAAATGTTTGTTAAAACTAACTTATTTATTAAATAATTGTTATTTGGGATATATGATTAAAATACTTGGATGACTGATCTTTCCTATTATATTATCGTATCATAAAGAAATCCTTACAAAAATCCTAATCTGTAGATAAATTTACCATAAGTAAAAACAAGAGAAAGCTAATGAGAGGAAAATTAGTTAGAACAGATATATAATAATTTGGATGAAAGTATTAATTTCTTTTGTGTTATAAAATTTATATTAATAAGTTTGGGAAATGAATGATTATACAATCTTCAGATAATTGTAAAACTCATATTTAATATTGAAATATAATTATGAACAAAATCTGTTACTGTTAATAATTTTATTAAACATTTATTATAATAAAGGAAGTCATTGCTATTTATCTGCTCCACAATTCATCACATCACACCATATATATATAATTTGCATGCAAACATGATACAACCATATCCTGAAATAGACCCCATGCATATTCTTCTTGAGTTCGACTACCATGGAATAACATGAACCAAGTAGAGGGTAAATGGGAGAAGGCATGTTAAGTCAAATTTCCTTCTGTTTAACTGTTAATACTCTTATGATTATGTCAACTGAATTAGTTAAATTAATGATCATAATGAGATGTATCCCTATTGAAGAAATAGATCATTTAGTTATATATGATTTCCAGTCACATGGAATTGAATCATATATTAATACCATCCTGTTATATATGGTGCAGCCAACCATTAGACATTGACTTACATATCTATAAAACAATCTTGCTCATCCCGTTACATATGACATTCAATCATTGGACATGAAACAGTTTTAGTATTGTGAATTTCAGTAAGCCAGTTTGAACCATTACAATATATATATATGTCATTCATAGTATTTTTATCATTTATATAGCAACATAATAAAAATGAAAGTACATTCAATCACAGCTGAGGATTGATGATATAGAACAGTCATTGATAACAGAAAGTAAAGTTGCACATATACATACATTGTTTATATGCATGTGTGGAAAAAGGAGGATACTTGCTCTGCTATCTATAAATTATTTATATTCTGCTTCAAACTGGCACACTAAAAATATTTAGTTGTGACTGTGATGATGTTCATGTTTAGACCCATTTCGTACTATTTATATAAGTCTCTAAATAAAGTAGTAACAGTATAACATCCATAAATGTTTGAATTTTAAAGGTGACTCTTTGCAGTAATGGCACTCTTTATTATTGTCCAATTAGTTTAATGCATATCAGGAGACTGTTAAATGTATAACAGGATATAAGTAAGACAAATATTTCATCATGTATTTAAACAAATTTATTATAATTCATAAATAATAATTATTTTATTAATGAATAAGGAAATTGATTAATAACAGTTAAAATAAATTTTTCTTGTGTAGTATAAATAGACTATTTAATTGGATTCTGGTTTAATTACAAACATGGGTATTGAATTATTAAATTAATGGGAAAACAATAAGTATAATAAAATGACTTAATTATATGTTTGTCCAATTAAATATATGAATTCTAGCTGACTAAATATGGATATTCTTATAGGTAAACATATGAATTTTGTAATATTTAAAATATTTCAATTACTTAATTCTTTGTCTTTAAATTACAGATAGGTTTAACTCATTATTTTAACAAAATATAATTCTTTTCCATTTATGTTTTCATAAAAAAGTATATGAATATTACTATTTTAGATTATATTTATTAACTGATATAAAATAATTATAGTAATAAATACATCAAAGATCATCATATACAAAGAAAGCTTAATCTGAATTCATTTCTATGTATTTATCCAGTTATATTTTTCTAAATGTTAATTAAACAATATTTTTTTAAAAATAAATTATTTTCTAATAATAAAGTTAGTGTTTTTTTCCTTTTTTTTAAAAAAAAAAACTTTCTCTAAATATTAATTCTATATAATTTCATGAGATCATGAATAAATAATTCTTCAAGATTATACTGATATTGTTATTTCTTTGCATTCTTCCATGAATTCATACTTCTTTCCTGAAATCCTCTATCAAGATTTTTTCAGCATGTTCTCAAGTTAGCATATTGTTTTATTTAACTTAAGAAGATTAATTTATTCAGTTATTTTTCTTGATTAAAAAATTATAATAATAATCATTTTCTTTTGAATTTTTTATTTAAACAAACAAATAATTAATTGAATTTTTCTTCCTTTAACAATACAAGTGAATTTTCAATATTGATAATTTTATTTATAAAAATTTATGTAGCATTTCATTCATGCTGGAATTAATATCTTAAACAACATGCACGATATATATTGTAACAGTATAAAAGTGAAATAAGAGAGAGGCTCTTGCTAATGCACATCTTTGGACAAGCCAAATCTGTAACAGTATAAAATGAACAAGAGAGAGACTTTGGATCACAAAATCTGTAATACAATACCAAATCTATAATACTATAAATGGGTTAGTTAAAATTAAAAGAGTTACACAAATTAAGTAAACCAAATCTATGATGGAAAAAAATTAAATAAAAGTTTTATTTAAGGTCTACTAATAAAGGAATTCAAAATCTACAATGAATAAAAATACAATTTAGTAAAAATATATGTCACACAAGTATCAACTTGACTGAATGCCAAGCAGTATAAAATAATGTATTTGAAAATTTATAACAGATATATTAACTAATCACCTAATTTGGGATTCATCCATACAATAAACCTTTTATTATTATGTGAAATTTATAATTTTAAAGAGTGAATGAAATTGTTTAAGTTTGATAACTTTATAAAAATTTATATCAATAATTTATTAATTAATTTCTATGTTTGAATAATACCAATTGATGTCTTTGAAAACATTATTCATATTCACTCACTTATTAAATTTTAAATGCTAATAAACATCACATGACCACCCTCTTATGCTTGTGTATAACTATTGTTAAAACAGGCAAAACTCACTGTATATATTGCCACACCCAGCAAGCATGAGGTGTTTGTCATGTGATGTTTATTGGCTTAAAACCAATTCTGCGTAATAGGATAGTGGTGGCTATGGTTATTAAAGAACCAAAGACACCAAAATGTATGGGTACTGAACTGTGTTCAGACCCATATGACTATATAAGCTAATGGGCTTGGATTGAAAACATTAAGATGTTTTCAGTTTAAGACTCATAGTTTTGTAGTTAAATGGAGATAAATGGTGGTTGCTGGAGAGTTGCACTAGATCCTAAGATCTAGATGCAGTGCTCTCAGATCCAAGGCTCCTCAATGACGAAGGCCATAAGCCAGAAACTAGTCGGGGGATATTAGATGAGTAGGCACTAGATGGGGATTTTATGCACAGGCCTTCTGGCATCCATTGATTACTCTAGCTTGCTGTGTGTGGCAATATATAGTGAGTTTTGCCTGTTTTAAATTTTAAATGTTTGTAATAGCAAAAAACTTCTAATTATTAATATATCATATACCTACCAAATCAAATCAAACTATTGACCAAATTTAATAATAAACAATTTTATTTACAAAATAAATAACAAACATTAAATAAGATGCTTTAATAGCTTAATTCAATGTATTATAAAATATTCTATTTGTTTTGCCTGTATCATGGTGTTACGAATTACACATTTTGGACCACAAACAAAATATTTATTTATTTCTTGTCTCCAATAGACAAAATATTTAAAAAATGTTAAATTGTCCAGTTTGCCTACTGATCATTTATAGACAAACAAAAACAAATTAATAAATAAAAAATTATTATAATTATTTAAATGTAAATTTAGATTTTTAAAAATTTTCTTTTGGTTAATTATATTTCTATATGATTACTTATACACTAAATGATCTTTAAAAAACAACAGCAATAATAATACAAATAATAATTACATAAAGGGTATAACCTGCTTGGACACTAATCAATGTTTCACAATCTTTAAGTTACGTTTTTATTACATTTACATGTATATTGAAGATTATTTATCTTTTTCACATGTGTGTAGTCATGTGTATTGGTTGTATGAGATAGATTGGATAGCTGAAGGAATCTTGAAAGTCTGGGTTCAAATCCACTCTAATTGCATCTAAATTCTAGGGATATAAAATATACCTGTTTTTAAATTTTACAGATTCAGCCTGTATCCTGCTCATCTCTTTTCCTTGTATTTAAATGGTCAAGGTCCTATACATGAGAGATCAGAATGACTTAATGTCAACATCGGCATGACAATTTTATTGGCATCATCAAAAATTTTGGGCATACCATCATCAGATTTTTAATGGATGGTGGAGTATATTGAAGTCTGTCCGTTAAAGTTTAAAGATTGACTATCAATTTAACCTGAGCACTGATTATATGTACGTATGAGAAATGATCTGGACCAACTGATAAGTGCTGGTTCAGCATAAAACACGTATATTGGAGATCATTTATCTTTTTCACATGTGTCATATGTATTAATTTATGATAGATTAGATAACTGAAGGGGGCTTGAAATCCTGGGTTCGAATCCACTCTATATATGAGCAATCTAATTGGCTACATCTTATCACATATGCAACATTAGACTGGTCCAATTTATTTGCTTTATCTTTTATATTATTTATCAATTTATTCAAACTCATAGATGTCTTGAAACCAATAATGAACTTATCTTTTTATATCATTTCAATTTTATTTCCAAAAGTTAGTACACATGGTAGCAGCTTCCATTTTTTATCATTTTTAATTTTTGCATTCACATATATTTTTCTTTTAAAACACTATATATCTATATCTGTTTTAGTAAAACCAAATTTTAATATATCAAATATAATTTTCCAAATTCTCAATTTTGTCAGATGCAAACTTACATAAAAGTTTCAGTATTATCAGCCATTATCAATCCATTGCTGGATGAAGGTCTCTCCAAGTTCAATCGATCTCCTCCGATCTTTAGCTTCTCTTCTCCACATCACCCCTGCACACTTTCTTATTTCATCCATCCATCTCACATGTGGTCTCTTTCTGGGTCTTTTACAAACTCTTGGAATCCAGTTTAAGATTTCAATTGTCCATCTATTATTATCTCTTCTAGCAATATGTCCAGCGCAACTACACTTCAGTCTTTTAATTTTTTCAATGAGATCAGTAACACCTGTTTGTTCTCTTACCCATATATAGCATTTTCAATCTCTTCTTGTTACTTCCAACATGCATCTCTCCATACTTCTTTGAATGATCTGAAGTTTTAGTATCAAGTTATTTCTATCAAAAGCACTCCAACTAAGTTTAATTCTATGATAAATTCCGACCATTGTTTCCATCTGTATTAATAATCTGACCAAGGTATTTGTAACTGTTAACTTTTTCTAACTCATCATAATCAATCTTAATTTTTAAATTTTGAGAAAATCCATTAAACATTACTTTAGTCTTTTTAACATTTATCTTTAGTCCTACTTTCATCTGATAACTCCTACATTTCCAGCAGCTCTAAAGCATTATTTGCAAAATCACCTACATCATCTGCAAAATCTACATGACTTAAACAATCTCCATTTACTTTCATTCCTTTAGCTTCCCATTTTAATCCACAAAATACTTCTTGCAGCACTGCTGTAAAAATTTTTGGATATATAGTCACCCTATCTTACACACCCTTTTCAATGTTGACTTTCCCAGTAGCATTATGTAATCTAATTGTTGCTGTTGCATTTTTATAAATATTCTTTAAAATATGACAATATCCTGTATCTATAACTTGATGATCCAATGTTTTAATCACTGAAGAAATGTTTATAAAATCAAAGGCCTTTTCATAATCTACAAATCTAAAGCATAATGGCAACTCATATTCATTTGTCCTTTCTATAACTTCTCTCAATACCTGAATATGATCTACTGTATTAAAACTACTTTTAAATCTAGCTTGTTCTCTTGGTTGGTGGAAATCCAAAGTTCTCTGTAGATGAGTTGTAATTATCTTGGTAAAAATTTTGTATAAAACTGATAAAAGGCTGATAGGTCTGTAATTTCTAATATCTTCTTTATCACCTTTTTAAAATATTAATATTAATACTGCATTCTTCCAATTCTGGTACATCTTTATAATTTAGACACTTGGTATATAACTTTGCTAAAAAAAAATTTATTTCTTCACCTGCTTCTTTTAATATATCAATTATAATTCCATCATTAGGAGTCTTTCCTTTCTTCATACATTTAATTGCATGACTCACTTCTTCATTTAAAATTCTGGGCAATTCAGAAGATGTAATAGATATAAGAGATACTTGTTCTTTATTACTATATAATTCTTGATAAAAGTCTTCTACCCATTTCATGATGTCATCTCTCTTTTTAGTAATAATTCAATCTTTTTTTCTTAATGCAGATATAAATTTCCTACCAATACCAAAATGTTGTGTTACATTCTTAAGACTTTTATTCTCTTCTACAGCTTTCCTTGCTATTTCAGTTATATTTTCTTATATCATTTTCAACTCTTTTCCATACCATTTTACAAAATTCGAGATATTCAATCCTTTTTAATGCATCATTTTTATATATCTTCATAGTCCTTCATAAATTCTCTAGTCTCAGTAGAAATTTTATTGGTCAATTGCTGCTTTTTTCTACCAGCTATCTTTGTTGCAGTTTTCAAAAGTGTATCAGTTATTTTCATATTAATTTTATTTAAATCTGAATCATGTTAAAATCTACTAATGCTTGAAACCAATTTGTAATTTCTAATTTAAATTCATGAGAATATTTCTGAAGATCAGGGATATCAACTGTAAATATTGTTTTTCATAATAATTTTTGTCTCTCTAGCTTTGTATTAATACCTATTTTACATCTTACTAATCGATAATTACTTCCTGTGTTAAATTTATTAAGAACATTACAATCTTGAAATATGCATTTTCTGTTAGTCAAAATATAATCCAATTCTGCTGTACCTTCATTTGGATGCTTCCGTATCCATTTCCTTTTAACATTTTTCTCAAAATAAGAATTCATAATATAAAGTTTTTCTTTAACTGCAAACTCCACAAGTCTATGTCCTCTCTCATTTCTATTACCATAACCAAAATTACCTACAGCACTTTCATTTGTTTACCAATTCTAGCATTAAAGTCTCCCATAACAATTTTAAAATGTTGTTTATTCTGATCAAAAGCCTTTTGTACATCCATATAAAAATCTTCTACTACTTCATCACTATAAGAACCTGAATTATCTGCATTTGATATCTGCTATTAAGTTGTATAACTAATCTTGCCCCTCTGTCCGATACACCATCAATCTCAACAATGTTGTTCTTCCACTTTTTATTTATAATGAATCCTACTCCACTTGTATTTTCAATATTTGTGCTTTTATAATAGAGTACATGTCCACTTTTTAAATCAATTGTCTCTTCACCTTTTCTTCTAACTTCACAAAGTCCAATAATAGCCCATTTACTTGAAAGTGATCTGCAATTGTAAGTACCTAAATAAAAAGATGTCAACAAATGGCAGCCTAGGTCCACAATCAGGGGATTCTTAGCACCCTCCACCTTCAGCCTCCAACCGGTGCCTTGGTTGATGACTTTACAGCCTCCTGGGAATAAGGGCCATGATTTATTTTTGTCTGTCATAATTGTATAATTATTAGAAAAATATTTATTATTTACACATACATTCAATCTGCTTTATCAGGCAACTGAGAAGAAAGATCATGATGTTTCTTGATCTTAAACTCAGAGGTAAAAAGCCAATAAACTCACCACACTGGCCAATGCATGTTGGTGAGCAGCCCATCCATGTTCATATACTATAATCACATAATAATAACAGCTGCAATGACAAGAACGTATGGAGTGGACATTAGAAATTTGTCCTGCTCAGTTCCTTTAAGGCCTCCAAGAGGAATCAAAGGGTCTCCTTTCAGTTAATAGCATTTTTATTTTGACATATAAGATTGTAGAAATGGATTATAAGTAATAATGATTTTCTTTCCACCTTTCACTACAAATCCAAAAATATAATCAAAAACTTGAAATATGAAACAATAGCAGCAAATTTTGATGCATGAATTCCCATTGATTAATTGAAATTTTATCTTGTTAAACAATGTATCTCTAAAAAAAATAAATTCCTGTACTTACTAGAATTTGAATACACTTCATAATTTGGAGGTTATAGGCATTACCATTTAAGCCAGGAGCTTATGAACTTTTCCAATATTTTTTTATATTAATACACAATATATATATATATATATTCCTTAGTAAAATATATAATTAATGTCAATTGCTTAACAAGAAAACAACAAAATAATTTATTCAATATATTAAAAATAATGTAATTATAAATCAATAAAGATTGATTTTATAATATCAAAATATGACAAAATTTTATACAAATTTGAGAAAAGATATGTTCACCTTAATAGTTTTTTTTTTAAATTGAAACTATAAGTTTTCACAATATTTTTTTTATAAATAATTAAATTATATTCATGAATGCATTAATATGCACACATACATTATCATTATAAATCATTATTATCTAATCATTATTATTTATTATCAGCATTAATTTTTTTTTAATCAGGTGAATCAGTTTCAGAATGGCTTAGAAATCAATCCCAGTCAGATGGTGACAGTTTTCCGATTGAAAGAACACTCAGTGAAGATGAAAAAGAAGAACATCCCATAATAATAACAGCTAGATTAATTCAGAAAATTGTGGAAAAGGATGTAGTTGCAGGGAAAATTCCTTCTGAATTGATAATGCACATCACAAAGACAATAATGGAGATTGTTATGCCAAAAATCTCCAGTGGTATTATTACCACATGCCACGTGCCAGCTATGGTAAAGTCTATAATTGATTCATATCATTAAAATAATGTTTTGCGAATAAAATCTTTAATTTACAATAGAGTTTACTTTGTGTATAAATAATAAACAAATGCATAATAAATGTTAACAGTAATATAAATCCCTGTATGCCTTGTTAAAATGTTGAATATTCAAACTAATTGCATAAAGGTTTGGTTGAGCCTAATGATGGTAGTGGTAGATTCAGGATCTAAAGATTTCTGGATTGATTTCAATATGAAACAAAAACATGTTTAATCACTTGAATGTGCTTGATTGAATTGCCTATATAATTTATTAATAGTTTTAAAAATTCAACATATTTCTGTTATTTTTTTTATGTAAAACCTAATCAAACTTGTTCAACAAATGAAACAAACTACAACTCATTAATACTTATTTTCAAATTATACTAGAAAATAATTTATAATATATCATAACTTGCACATTTTGGGTGCAATTGGTAGAGCATCGAATTTAGGATCAGAAGGTCCCAGGATGAATTCTGGAAATCGAACCTCTTATGAACTACCAAGCAATAAAGCCATATACTTTTTTTTAATATAACATATTGGGAAAAAAGCATAAGAACTCTTATTTCAGTTAAAGCTTAATTCACTTTTCAATAATTTAAGCTCAATACAAAATAATAATAAATTATTTATTAATGCATAAATTTATAAGTAAAATGTAAATATTTCAAAATTAAATGTAAAGTTTTTACTGATTTATTTTTAAATTATAACAATTTTTTAAATATAAATATACAAAATTTATAAATTGAAAAATTACAAGTAATAATTTTATACAATTTTTACACCATCATTTTAATTTAGATTTTAAAAATGGGTCTCTAATCTCCTCTAGTTTTTTTAATATATTGTTTAATTAAAGAAATTATATAAAAAATTGGAAAAAAAAAACTTTTCAGCCACTTTTTGTTATTCAATCTGAAAATAGAAAATGCCATAAAAGGGATCAATCCAAGAACCTTCACTCTAGAATCTACCACTGCACTACACCATGCTTTATTTAACAAATATTACAGTTTCGACTGACTGGCAGCCTTTTTCAAATTTAAAAAACAAACGCAATTATATTACAATTATCTATTACATAAATATATAACTTATCAAATATACACATAATTATCAATATTTATAAATATCTCAAACATAATATATGTACAATTCTTAACAAATGCTATCAATTAAAAATTGAAATATTTACAAATCTGAATATATACATCTGCAAATATACAAATCAGACTGAAATTTATTTATAAGCAATATTATCATAAATATTCAATATTGTTTTTTAAATTACTATTTTTTTTTTTGAAAATTAAAATTTAACAATTTAAAAAAAACATAAAAAAAGAAATATTATAGTTGTTTAAAAAAGATTGTAATTAAAATATTAAATATTTTTTATATTGTTTGTATTTTACTTTGAACGTGTAGATATATAATATTGTTGTCTATAAATATTTATAAATGTGAGTTTTATATGCTTGTATGTAGATAAATATTTTTAGTATTTTTAAATATTTCCGTTTTTAAATGATAAATTTTTTTAGGAATATATGTATTATTGATTTGAGCCATTTATAAATAATGATAATTTTATAGGTTTATTAAATAAGAGATAATTGTTTTTCAACTGTTTTCTAGATCTCAAGAAAATCAATTGCTAGACATAGTCATATATAATAAATAAAGCATTATGAAAATTGCATTTTGAGAAATAAATTTTTTTCATTTTGCAAAGATCATTCAAAGATACACTTTAATACATAATAAACTTATTTTAAAGTGCAATGCAAAATAAACACTTTTTTAAACTTTCTAAATTTTTTTTAATAACATTTTGTTATAATAAATAAAATAAGTTTGGTAAATCAAATACTTATATATTTTTAAATACAAAATCAGTAAATTAAGTGGCAAGAGTACTTATATATTTTTAAATACAAAATCAATAAATTAAGTGGCAAGAGTAATAATTCATCTACCAATCCACTACGAATAGACATTTTTATTCTTTTCTTTTTTTTTCCATATGTCATAGCATCGGCCGGGAGGCGAACCCGCAACAACCGTCTAAAAACAAGGCGGCCGCGCTGACCTCTCGGCTAACAATGCTTGACGACATTTTTATTCTTTTTGTCAGATTAGCAGCAGTAATACCTCAATATTATCAGATCAAATTCATACACAATAAAAATATACAAAATATGGACTTTATTTACAACATGCACAAATTATAACTTCTACAAAAATTTGTAGGAAAAGGCTATTATAATTAATACAAAATGTATGGAATTATTAAGATATGGCTGTTCAGTTATACATACAGTTGATAAACTATATACAATAATACAGTTATATCATTTGATAAGAAATAGTTAAACTATTAATAATAAAAAACTAAATACTTGTTTTATAAAAAGTATTCTACCTCTCAGAAATTATGCTAATGCTTCAATTTTAAAATCCCAAATCCTCTTGTTAATTTAAACTTATTTAAATGCTTCTATAAACAATTTCTAATTTACCAATATTTTTGCAACAAACAAGCTATGTATGGGGAAAAAAATTTTTTCATGAAATTGTTATCATAGAAGCTATCAATGATTTATCATTGTTCTTTGAACTCGATAATTCTTTGAAAAATCATAAAACCAGGGATAACGGTTATTTTCAGATGTGGATAAACATTGAAAAGTATAATTTTCCATTAAGTAATACATAATGATAGCTTTTTCAGTTCACCAAAAACATAATTTTTAGCAAAAAAAAAAATGGTGCATTAATTTTTATCATTTTTGCTAAATTTTCATGTTCACTAAAATGTATAATTCTAGAAATAAAATTTTTTATGAATAATTATTAAGTTGAAAGTATTTCTAAGGAAAGTCAAGTATTTTCATATGGCCAAGTGTCACATTGCCTTGATTTTTGATCTGGCTTAAAGCAAATAACATATATATGTTTAAAGATAAATTGTGAACTCAGCATCCTTAGAATTATGATGCCTTCTCCATCAGTGATGAAAACCATATCATATTTATTTTTAGTTAACACCTTATCATCCAAATTGACTTCACATTCTATTCTTAGCTAATACTATATAGCTAAGATGGCTATGGTTGATTACTTGAAAGTAAACCTGAAGCCAGTTTCTGACGTAAAATATTTCCAAGGTTCACTCAATCCAGAATTGTTATGCCATGATGTCATCACCATTCTAATTTGATTATTATTAACATTAATTAGTGAAAAAAATTAGCAAAGAATAAAGAGATGTGACTGTTAAAGTTTGAAACAAATACATTTCATATATATATAAACATTTATGAAACAAAAGAAAATGCTCTTTGACATAATAGTAATATATATTCCATACTCAAAACCTAGGGTTCAAATGTGATTGGTTGAATTTTTTTTTTTTCATATTTCAAACAATCTTAGAATTTTTCTTTTGACTAGCTAATCTAGTCAACAATCCAATTATTGGTCAGTAAATGAATAATTAGTATTTTAATAAAATATTAAAGAAGGAAAGAACAAAATTTACCTAGCGAATGACTACTTTCTTCTCCTTTGGTACTTCTGCATGATATTGAAGGGGTTTTTGTGTCCTGGAATTAGACTATTTAAAAACCATTTTACATTTTTTATATTACAAGATATTAAAGAATTAGACCAAAGCATAAAAAATATATATATATTTTAAAAATTGTATCTATTAACTTCCTTACAGTAGATTATCACCAATCAAAATATCTATTATTCAAAACCTTCTATCATCCTAACAAAATTTCAAAGATAATCTTTTGATTGTTATTGACATTGTCCAAGTGTTGACTGATTTTAATGATTACTTATAAACTTATTTAGCTTTGAGTATTATTATACTTATTATTTAAGTAAGTTTGGGTGCAATTTAAAAATTATAATTGCAGTTTGTAATTGATTTTTTGTTAGTCTGTATTCAGAGCAGGTTGCATTTACCTGTTTAAGGTTTATTTAAACTTCTTTGTATCAATAATTTCAATCTCTGTGGACAAGTTGCAATTTATAATGTCAATATAAGTATAGGAGATTTGAACTCAGATTTTAAATTACCCATCAACTATCCACACTATCTCATACAACTGATACACATGACCACACAAATGTAGAAAAGATAAATAATCACCAATATATGTATTTCATGATAAACCAGCACTCATCAGTTGGTTCAGATTATCATTTCACACACATATATATAATCAGTGCTCAGTTTATATTAAGATAGCAAATCTTCATACTTTATTGATGGACTTCAATCTACTACAACCTCCAACTTTTCAGCCATCCATGTCATTGAAAATCTGATGAAAACCAAAATCCCATGTTGATGCCAATATTATTGCCATGCCCATGTTTACCTCATCACTCTGACCCCTCACATATAGGAGGTCAACATGGGCATGGCAATAATATTGGCATCAACATGGGATTTCGTTTTTCATCAGATTTTCAATGAAATGGATGGCTGAAAAGTTGGGGGTTGTAGTAGATTGAAGTCTGTCAATAAAGTATGAAGATTTGCTATCTTAATATAAACTGAGCACTGATTATATATGTGAGGATAGTAATCTAGACCAACTGATGAGTGCTGGTTTATCATGAAATACATATATTGGTGATTATTTATCTTTTCTACATGTGTGTGGTCATGCGTATCAGTTGTATGAGATAGTGTGAATAGTTGATGGATGCTTTAATGTCAATATAAATATATTGAACCACAAATAAAGGAGGGATTCCACCTTTATTGATAAAAGGACGCTGACAATAGATTGAGATTGTTATTGTCTAAGTGATGACTGATTTTAATGAATAAATAAATTTGGACACATATTTATAAACAAAATTAAAGAACAAAATATATTCAGTAAATACCTATAAATTAATATGCCTAATGTTTTTTAATCCATAGCAGTTTGGATTTATAATTTGAAGATAGAAAATTTATTCTTGAAATTCAAAAAAAATTTGCAAATCTTCAAAAAGCACTGGAAATAGGGATTTTAGATAATAGCGTTCCATCTTAATACATTTGCTATAAAAAATATTTTAAATATAGAGTTTTTATTTTTAATTCTACATATATTTAATATTGAAAACAGATTAACCCAAAGTATATTAAGTCTGTGATTAGAGCACACACAAAATGCTTGAGATTCAAGAAAAAAACAATCAAAAAAAAAAATCATCTTCCTGCATTTTTTCATTCTATTTTTATTATTCATTATAAAAAAAATTAAAAACATCTTATTTAAAAATAATTACAAATATCAGATCCTGTTTACTGTAATAAAATTGTTTTTTTATTATTTGCACATTTTTTGAAGTTATTTGTATTTTATAATTTTTTTTTAAAAAAAAAAAATTGAATGGCATACGATTAGAAAAAACTTCTGTCTTTAAATATAATATCTTAAAGTCTTAATTCAACTCCGAGACTAAATATTTATAAGTATGTAATACATAAAAACAAGGATTATATATATAATAATTTAAATTATGCTAGAGAATTTAATAACCAATTAAAGAAAGAAGGTATCTGTCCATTTCTTTTGCGTGACATGAGAAAATACTGATTGGCCTTATAACAGATTAATAAAAAACAATTAGTTTATTGCAGTAAAATATATTTTAACAATTAACAGATGCTATAAAATATATGTAATCAAATTTTCCAAATTTATTTCCCCCCCACCATTACTCTCAAGATTTTGTAAGGCTGATATCTTCCCCACTTACGATTATTTCATTCTACAATATAACCATTAATCTATCAATTTTTGATGAAATGAATATCACTCTACAGCAAAAAGCATTTGATTACAAAAGCAAGTTACGGTCATTATTTAAAATTTCCGGTTGTTGGATTCCCTTTTCCAGGGGAAATTATCATATTGGGAAGTTTATCGATTAATGTTCCCCAGAAAAACTAAATCCGTTAATATACTCCCTATAGGAATCTCTGTTTTCCAAATTAACGAAATCCATCAAACCGAGTCCAAAATTTGATTTTTTAATAAAAATCCTTGGAGTATGCCCCACTGGGGCCTTTCTCCACTACCAAAGGGGTTACAACATCAACCACCTCTGCCCCTATGCAATAAACAGGAGTCCATTGACTACATTCTGGAGCAATGTGGTTCATGGACTTACCTCCGTAATATAGCGTTAGACCAGATAAATGGCAATGATCCAGCTAACATTTCTCTTAAGGCTACAATTAAAAAGGGTCAATTTGGAACAATAAAACTGGCCACTTTCATTAACTTCTCAATTTGAACTGCCAGATGTAGCATGATATTTGATCATGGCTGTGATGACTCTATGGTTAATCATTTTTTCAAGTCCCTCTACAAAATAAAAGATGAGGATAGACGAACTTGTCAGCCTTGGCTAACTGACCAAGCCTGGAGCCAGATGAGGTTATAGACTTAATTCATGTAATTCTTAGCCCTAAGACTTGAACTTTCTCCCATCCATTGAATGAATAATATACCCCATCTTTCATCTAATAATAATTTAAACTTAAACTATGTAGATCTTTCATATACTCTATGTATTTAATACATAAACTTTGCATTAGTTCCACACTGTGTAATTAATTTGCCTATATCAACTTGTAAATATTGGTATAGTCCTCATTGGCCTTTGGGCCAAGATAGTCATTAATCAATGGAATTTCTAAACTGCATATATAGGTTTGATTTACTTTATATTCCTAGCAAATTTATGCATATGACTCACTGCCTTAAGGCATTAGTGTAATCTTTGATTTTATTTATATATTTATGTTTCTTTCATACTTGCATTAATTTGCCTATCATAATTTTCTTATGCAACTCTTGAGACAATGTTATTGATCTAATACAACTTTTGATTTTTCTATATATATGGTTTGCATACCACATTTATATGTATACATTGAAACTTTCTTATTGACATAATTTTATGCTATCATTGATTTCTCTTGTATCTACTCTAAGGTGTAAATAAAGTTTTAATTTTGAAAGTAATCTACATTTTAATTAAAAATAATAAAAGTTATGGATTTAATAGAATCAAATAATAAGGAACATTATCATTTTAAAGAAAGTAAACATACTTAATGTCTCATAAAGCAATAGTTTTTATGTATGAAAATGAGAAGCACTGTCCTTTATATTAGTGAATTGAAGTATAAATGAATGTAACAGAAAGTGAATAGTAACCAAACTTTATATAGAAATAACACCTCTAAAAATATTTTTAGGAATAATTAATTTTAATTTATTAGCAAACTATTTACACAAAGTTTTATAAATAACATCTGCTAAATTGTGGTGATAGAAAAAAAGAATGTATACTGCTTTACTATACACTTAGATATTGAAAAGCATTGGAGACTGATAGATGATGGGTAGAAATTGTAAACTTAATCTGGAAATTCAATAGTTTTTTAACATCTCTTTACTGGGTAATGATTTTTAGGCTGTCTTGATATCTTGCTTATTTTGTTCAGGATATCATGATATCCAAGCACCAGAATAATCGAGTTTAATCCAAAAACAATTAATTTTTAAGTCCATCATTCAACTATTTCGCTAAACTGCACAGGGTTCTCTCTCTCTTGGTAAACAGGAGTGATAGGATGAATGTTGCCGAGTAAATGACTGGAATTGGTAACTATAAAACCACCGCAATCTTTTACCCCTCCTGGTTTTCTGGTTGTGATGACCTTCTTTAAACTTTTTTATGCTTACTTGCAATAGAATCTTTACTCATAATGTCTTCTGTGTAGTCTACAAACTTAAATTATTCATGATTGGATAACATTACTTTTTTCTTATGTAAAAAATTTCTCTTATGTTTGCTAAGAATTGCAGTTTTAAAGAGCAAATCTCTAGAGTCAACATTCAATGATTAGATTACTTCTTGCTCAAAATCTTGGATATTGAAGCAGTCAGATACTCTAATTAACTGATCAATTAGAAACAAAAGTAGAATCTTTTAAATATTAAAAAAAAATGAATTTTTAATTTGAATTACTTTCAAGTTTATTACAGAAGAATATATATTCTGATTATTTTATTTCTAATGGTTTCTGCTGTTAAGAATTGCAGAAAACTGGGTATAAACAAAATGAAACAAGTAAAACAAATTTTAAAAAGCTAATTAATAGTAAAAATAAATAAATTTGAGATCAAAAACATGAAAGCAAGATTTGAAAAAAGACTGACAATGCAATGGATATCAATAAGACAGTTTGGCAAAAAAAAAAAATGGAACAAATTAAATTAAGATATTGTTTAAATTCTTCAAGGTTCATTGTTTCAAATACTACTCATATTAAAAAACCTGTTGCAATAACTTGAAAATTATTCAATGCCCTACTGAAATATATATATATGAGATTTCTCAAATGTTTACTTTATTGAAGTGTATATCTTTATCTGGATGGGGACCAATTAGTAAAAGTTTGAAGAAAAATTTAACAATTTAGAATTGTGTATTTAAAAAAGAAAAGTTGGAAAGATGAACTTAAATATGGGGAAATGTTGAAAAGGATAAATTAAAAACAATATTTTTAAAAAAATTATAAAAAAGGAAAAAAAGGTTGAGTGTGCACTTCAAAATAAAGAAATTCTGAAAGCTTGTTGAAAAAACCTGTTAGAAATGATAAAAGGAAAAGTTTGGTCGCTGATGTTAAGGAGGGACAGAAGAACAATAGACAGCTTTGAAATGATTTGATTAGATAAGATCTGCCTTTTAGCAGATAACAGATAATGATGATTGATTATAAAATAAAAAAGTTTTCAAATACAGTATTGAGACTACCTATTTCAAACAGATTTTTAAAATTATGATTATTAAATTTTTTTGGAAATGTCACTCTTGCTGAGTTTTGACTATTATTAATTAGGCATCAATATTAAAACAGGCAAAACTCATTATGTATTGCCACACACAGCAAGCTAGAGTAATCAATGAATGCCAGAAGGCTAGTGCGTAAAATCCCCATCTAGTGCCTACTCATCCAATATCCCCAGACTAGTTTCTGGCGTGTGGCCTTTGTCAGTGAGGAGCCTTGGATCTGAGAGCACTGCACCTAGATCTTAGGATCTAATGCAACCCTCCAGCATTGATGAAGGCCACAGCCAGAAACTAGTCTGGGGATATTGGATGAGTAATATGGGGATTTTATGCACTAGCCTTCTGGTATCCATTAATTACTCTAGCTTGTTGTGTGTGGGAATACATAGTGAGTTTTGCCTGTTTTAACAACAGTTATACACAAGCATAAGAAGTGGTGGTCATCTGATGTTTATTGACTTACAGCCATCAATAGTTATAAATATTTTATTCATATTTTTATAATTAAAAAAAAACACAATATATTTTCATTAAAAATAATACATTGCTTCTGAATCAAACACACTGTATGTCACTTGACATTACAGTCATTATAAAATTAGTTATGTTATTATTATGAACATTCACTTTTAAAGAAAAAATGACTAAATATATTGAAATCTGTTGTACAAGGAAATTTTTATTTTTTCTCAAATTTATAAAAATTCATATATATATATATTTTAATTGATAAGTGAAACATCAATAATAAATCTAAGTTTACATGCACTATTAAAGTTTTCTGCTTTAATTCCAGTGAAGTCTAATATTTCAAAAAAGTTTGTAATTACATGTTGGATTTTTTTAGTTGAATTGTTAAATGTTTTTGGAAAAATTCAAATTTTATAAATAAGCTTCCAAATACATTTGACTATTAATAATAACATACAGGTTAATATAAAACACAATATTCTGAGAGTATTTTTTTGTTCTGTCTTTGCCAGATGATGCTGATATGACCTATGACAATCTGGCACAGAGATTAAGATGAGGCTCTAATAAATTACATTATTTTTCCAAAAGCATAAATAACATCTAGCATTAGAAAGCAGAAGTCATTGCTATAATTATTATTAGTGAAAAATACCGTCAAAAGAGGATGGTGGCATTGGTCAAGTTGAACTTATTTTACTAAAGGGTGAAAATTATAAATTTGTTAATAAATTTCTGCTTTTTAAATTTCACATAAATAATAAAATGGTTTGAAAACAGTGATCATTTCATCTGGCTTCAAAAGATTATAACATAAATGTAGAAAAAGGTAATTAAAGTGTTAGATAAAAAGAGAAAAAATAATAATAATAATTTACAAAGTTTCTAAAATATAGATTAAAAGTTTTTATCACATGGAACAATATTAAATTAAATAATTAACACCACAACACATATAAAGTTATCAGTATAGCCAATAATTTTCAACAGAATATTTAATAAATAAATAATCTGTATTAAATTGATAAATATAGTAAAAGAATTGTATTTTTTCATATACAGTATAACAAAAAAAAACATCCAGATATAATAGAATAATTGTATAACATATAATATTAAATTATATTAGATAAATATTTACATAGACTAATATCAATATCTTTTTCTCAAAGGGCTATATTAGAGTAACAAAAAATTTGAAAAGATTCCATGGTTATTAAGTGATATAGATCAGCGGTAAATTGTTGTAGATCATGAAATTCTTATGATTTGGATGTTTGTTTGTTTTTTAAAGAATTTAATTTTTTTAAAAAGATAAAAATCACATAAAATATCTTTTTTTTTTGTATGTATCATTCTTTTTGTAAGTATATGATTTGTTTCAAAAATTTCACTTCAAATCATATGTGCTTAATACTAAAATATTAGGAGATATAAATTAATTAAAACTACTATCAGTTACCATAAATATCCTTATATACTCATACTTATGATTTAGGCATGATAAAAATAAATAAGGGGTCACATCAAATTTTTTTCCAAAGAAGGGCATCACAAATATAAAAAGATTCACATCACTGATGCAGATAAAAGAAAATTCGTAATTTTTTTTTTTTGTGGGGAATGAAAAATTTATTGTGATAGATGTGGAAAACTAATTGCATCTGTCGAACAAATAAAGATTTTACAGAAAACTTTTATTTTTTATTTTTATAGTTTAATATTGTTTGTGTTGCAGGTAAATTGATAACAGACAATGTTTATTTTTTATTTCATAATTTTAAATTATTAATAAGCAAAAATAAAAAAATATATTTATCAATCATTAACTGCAAAATGAAAGACTAAATTCTTTTCCCTGAAACATACATTTGTGCAAACATTAACCATATAGCTCATTAAAATGCTTTTCAAAACTGGACTTGAAAACATTATATCACTGAAATAGAAAAAATAATCGTTGACATTCATAATTCTATACAAGTGAAAAATTCAGAAATTATTTTTAAAGTCCTATAATAAATTAATATTACTATCCAATGAACACTATATAAATAATGTATCATCAAGAGACAAGTTTTGCCACGCATTGTCAATTAAGAATTTTTCATTCTAGAGAAAGGAATAACAATAAAGAACACACTTTTAATTATAAAAACATTTTACAATACTATTTTTAATTTGTGGTATCCATTATTGTTATCAAATATGTTAATTTCAATTGTAAGAGTTTGTCTTGAGATCAAAATGTGAATGACTAATTATCAATCCTAGAATCAGTTATAAATTTGTTAATATAAAATAAGACTATACATCTTTGATTCTCTTGTTAAAATTGCATTTTTTTTTTTGTATCATGAATTAGCAAAATACCAATATGGAATGTTTTAATTTTATAGTTTTTGGCTATAGATTCAGTCCATTGTATACTATTTAATATATATATAGCTATCAAATAAATAATGGAATATAAATGTCTGATTAATTGCACAATAATCATTTAACAAATATTTAGACATATTAACATTTTATTTTTCTTGAAATAAAAAATAATTAGAACATTAATATATATTTTGGATGAACAAATTTAGGTATATTTATCAATATAATATTGGGAATCAATATTTTTTTCAGATTTGATATTCTATCTTTATAATAAAATCCTGAACAAGTGAAGTATTATCTGTAGTATATTACTTTCATTTTTCATATTACTCTTCAAAGAAAAAAATGGGAATTTATCCATGATGACTGCAATATTATTAAATTTGTATATTTAAATATAAATATATTTTGTATAAAATTATTGACCTTGTTCACCCCTTTTAGTATTACAACCAATTAAATATGCTGAGCGATAGAAAGTAGTTTGTGAAGCACAGTTGATGTCATATAATTAAAACAGAAAACCTTTGGGCATCAAATTACCTCATTATAATTTTGTCAGGGTTAAATAAAAGTTGTATTATTAATTGATGACTCGTATAAGTATTTATTTTGTGTGTTTGTATTTTCATATCTAAACTTAAAATCATCATTTCACGCGTTATCAGAATCAATATGTAATCATTCATTGTTTTGTAACACTTAAGTGATTGAAATTTATATTTGAAATAACCATTTCATGCATCAATGCATGATGTTGTGCGTGATATTGTGTTATATCCGATAACTATTTTGTGAAATATTCACATTAATTTATTCATTAGATTTTTGGCAGAAAAATCCAATTAAATAAGTGCCAATTGTAAATAAATATTTTTTAAATTTTATAATGGGTTTGCTCCTTGTACAAAAAAGTAGCATGACGTTGGCTAATTATCACTAAATACAAAATTAATATACACATAAGTGTAATATTGAAGTTTTATAATATATACATATAATACTTCCACAATTTAATACTGACAATCAGATATTTATTAACATTCTTTATTTAAATTTCTTATTAAGACACACATTCAAATAATATATAGTAACTATTTAAAAGTCCAAGAAGGAATCTAAAGGATCATACCAAATAAAAAAGTTAATTGTGTTGTTTTAATTATGTTACCGTTTGATTTTTTTAAAAAAATATATCTGGATATGTGTTCCTTTAATAATATATCATATTGAATCCTATGATATAAAATTTAAATAATCCTTCTATCATTATCATCAACCATTATAAATCCATTACAGGATGAAGGTCTCTCCAAGTTCAATCCATCTCCTCCAATGTCTAGTCTCTTTTCCACTTCACCTCTGCACACTTTCTTATTTCATCCATCCATCTCACATGTAGTCTATTTCTGAGTCTTTTATGATTTCTTGAAATATAGATTAAGATTTCAATTATCCATTTATTATTATCTCTTCTGGCAATATATCCAGTCCAACTCCACTTCAGTCTTTTAATTCTTTCAACAATATCAATAATACCTATTTGTTCTCTTATTCATGTATTGCATTTTCGATTTCATCTCGTTATTCCTAACATACATCTCCCCATACTTCTTTGAGTGGTCTAAAGTCTCTGTATTGCTCTTCTTAATTAAGTGCCCAAGTCTCAGATCCATAAGAACTGATAAAACATTTATTAAAAACCTTCCTTTTCAAACTCATAAGCATATTTCCTTTTAATATTAAGTTATTTCTACCAAAAGCACTCCAAGTTTAATTCTATGATTAATTCCATTCATTATGTTTACATCTGTACTAATAATCTGACCGAGGTATTTGTAGTTGTTAACCTCTTCTAACTCATCATAATCAATCTTTATTTTCACCTTTTGAGAAAAACATCTTTTTAATATTTATTTTCAATCGTACTTTTTTTACTTTCATCTGATAACTCTTGCAACATTTCCTGAAATTCTGAAGCATTATTTGCAGAAACAACTACATCATCTGTAAAATCTAAATAACTTAAACAATCTCCATTTACTTTTATTCCTTTATCTTTCCATTTTAATCCACAAAATACTTCTTGCATCACTGCTGTAAAAAGTTTTGGAGATATGGAATCACCATCTTACATCCTTCTCAATATTAACTTTCCTAGTATCATTATGTAATCTAATTGTTGCTGTTGCATTTTTATAAATATTCTTCAGAATATGGCAATATCCTGGATCTATATCTTGCTGATCCAATGCTTTAATCACTGAAGAAATATTTATAGAATCAAATGCATTTTCATAATCTACAAATCCAAAGCATAATATCAATTCATATTCATTGGTCCTTTCTATAACTTTTCTCAATACTTGGATATGATCTACTGAACTAAAACCACTTTTAAATCCAGTTTGTTCTTTTGGTTGGTTGTAATTGTATTGGTAAAAATTTTGTATAAAACTCATAGAAGACTGATAGGTCTGTAATTTCTAGTATCTTCTTTATTATCTTTTTTAAATAGTAATACTGCAGTCTTCCAATCATCTGGTACACCTTTATCACCGAGACATTTGGCATACAACTTTACCAAAATGTTTTCTATTTCTACATCTGCTTATTTTAATATATCGATTATAATTCCATCATTACCTAGAGCTTTTTCCTTTTTCATAAATTTAACTGCATGTCTGACTTCATTTAAAATCCTGGGCATTTCAGAAAATATAATAGATTTTGGAGATACTTGTTTTTTATTACTACATATTCTTGATAGAACTCTTCTACCCATTTCATGATGTCATCTCTCTTTTTAGTAATAGTTCCATTCTTTTTTAAATTGCAGATATAAGTTTCCTATCAATATCAAAATGTTGTTTTATACTTTTAAGACTTTTCTCGCTAGTTCACAATTACACTTTCTTATATTATTATCAACTCTTTTTTATACCATTTTACAAAATTCGAGATACTCACTCCTTCTTAATTATTTTTCTATATCTTCATATTCCTTCTTTTCTTATAAATTTTCTAGTCTTAGTAGAAATTTCATTGGTCAATTGCTGCTTTTTTTCTACCAACTATGTTTGTTACGATTTTTAAAAGTGTATTCCTATTAATTTCATTCAAATCAGTATCATTTTCAAAATCTACTAATACTTGAAACCGATTTGTAAGTTCTAATTTAAATTTATTAGAATGTTTCTGAAGATTAGGAATATCAACTGTAAATATTTTTTTTTTTTAATTTTTGTCTCTCTAGTTTTGCATTAACACATCTTACATCTTAATAATAGTTGATCATTCCTGTGTTGAATTTATTAAGGACATTACAATTTTGAAATATGCTTTTTCTGTTATTTAAAATATAATCCAATTCTCCTTTACCTTCATTTGAATGCTTCCAGGATCATTTCCTTTTAACATTTTTCTCAAAAAAAAAAATTCATAATATAGTTTTTCTTTTTCTGCAAACTTCTCAAGTCTATGTCCTCTCTCATTTCTATTACTATAACCAAATTTACCCACAGCATTTTCATCTTTCATTTGTTTATCAATTCTAGCATTAAAAGTCTTCCATAACAATTTTAAAATGTCATTTAGTCTGATCAAAAGCCTTTTGTATATCCATATTTACTTCATCACTATGAGAACTTATTGGGACATAAAACTAAATTATCTATATTTGGTATCTGCTATTGAGTTGAATAACTAATCTTGCCACTTTGTCCGATATACCATCAATCTCCGCAATGTTGTTCTTCCACTTTTTATTTATAATGAATCCTACTCCACTTGTTCTTCCAATATTTGTGCCTTTGTAGTAGGGTGCATATCCAGTTTTAAATCAATTGTCTCTTCATCTTTTCTTCTAACTTCCTAAATTTCAATAATGTCCCATTTAAAATGAGACAGTTCTTCCAATTCTTGCAATCTTCCTTCACTTGAAAGTGATCTGCAGTTTTAAGTATACCTAAGTAAAAGATCATCATCAAATGGTAGCCTGGGTCTGCAATCAGGGGATTCTTAGCACCCTCCACCTTCGGCCACCAACTGCTGCCTTGGCGAAAAACTTTTTAGCTTCCTGAGAATAAGTGCCATGATTTAGTTTTGTCTGTCATCACTCACACATACTCATTCTGCCTTATCAGGCAACTGAAAAGAAAGACCATGGTGTTTCTTGATCTTAAACTTGAAGATAAAAAGCCAATAAACTCACCATGCTAGCTAATGCGTGTTGGTGAGCAGTCCATCCATGTTCATTTAGTATATGAATAATCACATAGTAATAACAGCTGTAACGAGAAGAATGTATAGAATGAACATTAGGAATTTGCCTTGCTCAGTTCTTTTAAGGCTTCTAAGAGGAATGAAAGGGTCTCCTTTCAGTTAATAGAAAACTCCTTTCTAAAGCCCATCTATCAATAATGATATTTATGTATCCATATATCAAAATGCATTATTCAAGAGATTACATTTACACATGAACATGATAACACAACTCGGATCAAGTTCCAAAACATATTATTATCTCAAAGAAACCACTGATTCAGTTTGGGGTTAAAAGTGGATCTGTGTATGCTATGAATAGTAGAGTTTAAGAGATTGAAGGCACCCATATGATTATCATTACTATTATTTATTACCCAACACAAATTTTGAGTCTCGCACGTACACTTTAATAAATAGACAGATAATAATACTTATATCATCATTTCTGGCCATTTTCTCTTGCATTTCCCAGACAGAGTGACTCGTAATAAATTATGAAAATTGAGTAATAAAACCCTCATGTTTGTACATATCAGAATGTTGATTTTAATTATTTAATTTTAGTTTGTTTATCACAAAAAATGTCATTTATATATTTTATACTTTAGACAACAATTTCTTTATTGTACTTTCTATATATTTCAGGAGGAAACAAACGGTACATAAAAAATGTTGCATATAAATCCTTAGTTATACACTAAAAGAAGTTATTTTTTTATGTAAAATTATATCCTAATTTGTCATGAAAAAAAAAATTATATTTTCTTTTCATGTAATGAATTATTTTTAGATTCCAAAAGTATGAAATAATTGCATAGAAGAGTGTGGCTAACAAATAAACCAAACTACTTACTTGTCTTTGTTATAATTTGACATAATAACCACTGACATTGGAACTTAAATTTTTTACATATATTTATCTATTTTCTGGAAAATTTGTTAAGATATAAAATTCCTGACAAATGATAGTTGTTTATTTCACATATGAAAGTAAATGTGATATAAGAAACCTTTATTATATTTAATTAATGAAAGCTTAATTTCTACTTTTCAACATCCCCCCCCCCCCCAAACATCTAAAAATTTATCCTGTCATCGTTTTTAAACTATAATGAATTGTTTCTTAAATCTTGTGCCTGTTGGTATCATCTGGCTTTGCTATAAAATACATTTTACTAACAATCTTTAAATTATACTTAATTTTCATGTATATAAAATTCTTATTTTTTTTCTATTGTCTTATCAAACATGGTGTAATAAACAATTTTACCATTGTTAAGCATGTATACACATAGATATACACATATATAAAATTAACATTTTTGTTATTATCTAGTCAGAATAGATTAGTGTAAGATTATTAGGACTAAACATATTTACAAAGAAAGTGCATGTAGAATATTTTTCTTTACAAGAAAGCCTACTAAAATTCTTTATAACTGTAAAAATTGTCTGTGGTTTTTAATTGTTAAAATTTCTAATAGAATTCAAACATACATGTACATATATCATCAACTGTCCAAAACAGGGCAAGATTTTCCCAATGCTTTTCTACGAATGTTCACAGCAAACTGTTGTTTACTCATAATGATCCAACAATTTTTCACATTCTTTTAATGCTTCTTACTCTTGATAATCATTTAAAAATTTTTCTAACTAATTCATTTATCTATTCTACATTCTATGTACTTAGTTTACATTTATTGAGGATTTTTAGTTTTCACAGCAATATCATCATATCATCAGTGTCAATTAAAGCTTGAACTACATCACATGTTCACTATTCTTTATGCTTAGACGAACTGTGGATGAGTAGGCACTAGATAGGAATTCTAGGCACAAACCTTCCTGACTCCATTGATTACTCTGGCTTGCACTGAGTGGCGCTACTGTATAGAGTTTTGCCTCTGTGTTGAACTACATCTTTAATTTATTCCTAGCCAATTTTTTCTATTATTTAAAATTTTTTGCTTTATTTTTTTTTTCAATAATGAGATTCACAACTATAAAATAACACAGATAAGATATTATAATTAAAAAATATGTTCATATTCATTTTATTTACTTTTCTAAATAAATAAATACTTACCGATTTAATGTTTTCATTTTTTTTTAATTATTTCTTCCATGAAAATGGGACTTTTAACATGAACTTATTCTATAAATAGTTTTAATATAATTAAGTTTTCCATTTGATTTACTGATAAAGATAAGATTGTTAATGTTCATTCAAACTTACGATTTAAAAAATTTTCTTTACTATATTTAACATAGATTAACATAAGATTCCAGAGCCATATCTCCAGACTAGTTTCTGGCTTATGGCTTTTTCTAAATAAAAATGTTGTAAGTCTACATTTTTCATTGATAATGATCATAAGCCAAAAACTTATCCAGTAATGGGGGTATAATTGTCAAGTTTATATTAGACAACTCTAGAATACAGAGAAAAGAACTGCCCTTGAAAAGACAAATATCAGTTTAATGTACATGCCAGCAAAAAATATTCTCATTTCAAAAATACTAGTGGACAATTATAAGCTGACAATAACTTACAACAGTAACATTATAACAATGCATATATTTATATATGTGCAATAAATAGCTGAAGATTAAGAAATAAAATAAAAATTCTAAAAAATGTCAAAATTTAATATAAAAAAAAAATGAATCTGAATGTTTTCCTGGCTTATGTGTAAAAGAAATTTGAGATGATATATTAGAAATCTTTATTATGCAAAAAACTTATAAAGCTGAGAATATATCTAAGCACTCTCCACAGGTAAACAAAAAGAAAGAAAAAAAATATTGCAAAATACAATTACTAATAAATGCTTACAGTACACTGTTTTTTTTAACAGCTTCTATGAATGAAAAAAACTTTTTTTTAATCATCTAGTCTGTCAACAGATGTGCATTTTAGATACAATAAAAATAATGATTTATTCATTAAGTTATACAAAAATTATGATACTTTAATTAATTTTTTTTTATCAAAATGTAAAAAGTAAACATAATTATATTACAAATTATTGATTATTCTCCCTCCCATTATTCCAAAATAATTATTATTAATGCTGTTGTTCAAAAATAAAAAACTACAAAATGTTTGTAAGATGAAGTAAAATATATATTTATAAAATTTTACAGATAAATATAAATCCACTGATTAGCAGATCCTTTAACAAACATATAATATGAATTAAGTTAAATTATCTCTTGGAAAGTAGGTTCACGAGAAAAAAAATAGAAATTTAAGAAATGTTAATCTGCCGTAATATTCCAACCATTAAATCATGGATGCTCTGAAATAATAAAAATGTAATTAAATATACATACAAGTAAGTATCTATGTGTGGGTGTGTGTATAAAAATACTTTATTTATTGTTAGTTATTTACAATGAAAGACAATAATATTTATATCATTGCATTATTGTAGATTATTGTTTAGAAATTACCTACATATTCATAGAAAGATATATATATATAACATTTAAAAAAATAAAGTAACACATCAAAAGTTTAAGTAAATCATTACTCTAATAAAAATAAATTGTATATCTGATAAAACAATGTACTTGATTCAAATTTTAAAAATATATACTATCATAAATCGTCAAATCAATAGAAGAGATTATATGTACCTTTAGACTTAAAGGAAGCAAATTCAAAAGTAAACCTAAATTTACCAAAACCAAATTGAAATCAAAAACAATAAACAATTTCTACCTAATCTTATTAAATAAATTTTAATTTATAAATTTTTATAGCATTATTGTTTTGACAATAACTATGAAGCATCCAAAAAAAAAAAAATATCCTTTTTTTAAATGTGCCTTCACTATAAATTATAATATTCTTGCTGTGATATATTTTTCGAACAATGGAGAAAAATATTTTTTAGTATTCTAGCTACTTCACATTTCCATAAAAGTGAAAAATATTAAACAGATACAAAACAATTTACTTTAAGAGAAATATTATGAGACAATCTTATAAGTGTGGACTTTAAAAACTGAATTACAGAACTAAAAACTGAATTACAAGATAGTAATACATTTTTTTTATCAGAAATATATTAGAAAATGGCTTGTAATTCTATAATCAAATTGATTCTTGCACTTTTAAAATGTTTTTTTTACAAATTGAAGTAAAGTAGACAGACCAATATAAAATAACTGTAACATGATTTGATATGAAGAAAAAGCATTAAAAAAATAAAAATAAAAAAAAATATAAAATTTTATAAAAAAAATATTAAATCCTTGTTTTACAACTAGTGATCCAATCACTAAGACGTGGATATGTTATTGTTTTACACTATTCCATAACATAGCAACAAATTTAATAGTAGCAATTTTTTAAGAATTGCAGAAATATCAAAATTACCAGAACTATATTTGGTAATACAAAATTCATCAACTGAATTTACACAGATTTTTATTAAATTTTGCATTTCAAAAAAATAAAATAAAATAAAATGAAAAATATTATACAACAAAACATAATGTAATGAAATTTATTAAATAATACAATATTTGTTGTATTATCTTTCTGATTTTATTTATTTATATGCAAAAAACAATATAATGAATTACATTTATTATGATTTTAAGATATCAAATAAATAGTATTATTTTGAAAAATAACACATATATGCACTATTTCTCATTAATAAAAAACCTTGGACAAGTGAGATATTCCAAATGAAAGTAGAAGAACTATAAATAGGAAGTAATAGACCTTCTAAACGTAATGATAGATGAATAATTAATACTGTATTTGACATATGTAATACAATAAACATATATATATATATAAGTGACTTCACATAAATCATCCTATATTCAAAAAGGTTACCATCAAAAACCAACATAATAAATATTTGATAGCTTCTAGTTGGAAATTTCTTATAAGTATGGTTATTTTATAAAGTAAATTATAAATTCATATATATATATATTAAGTATTTATATGATCATTTTATTAAATGTATTAATAGATGACAATAACTATAACATGACATTATCATGTGCATGTCCAATGATTTATTTTAATAATCAAAAAAGAACTCAAAAATATTCATGAAAAAATATTTCCTCCTTAAGCTGAGAAATATTTGTTACGTTAAATTAAATATAAAGAGTACAAAAATCTTTTAAGGATGTTTAATCACATATAAAAGCTTATATTGCTGGAGACAATACACTTATATAATAATAGTTTTGAAAAACTGATAAAGCAATGTGATAAATATATCAATAATCAGAAGAAAAAAAATATGTCAAAAGCTAAATGCAATTTTTTAAGTTTATATTTCACTAATAGTACGTTTTATAACTACTTGAAACCAATTTATTAACTTTTCCTTCACAATATTTACCTGAGGTTTACAATATTCTTCCAGCCATGTAAAAACACATGCACTTAATTCTTTAAAATCAGTCACAGATATAGCAGCATTAAAAGTTTGAAACTGTGAATCCATAAAAGTCTGAAACTAATTAAAAGCAATACTAAAAAAAATGAAAATTTATTTATTTTTATTTTATATATATATATATCTTAAAATTAAGTCATTCAATATAGTTAGATAACAAAAAAAAAAAACAGCAACTCACCACTTTAAATTTTATTTCATCAGAAACCTGATTATGCCCTAATGGTGGCTGATTTTGATGTGCTTTAACAATTTGTTCATAATTACTACATAAACAAAAAATTTATAATGAAGTATAATTCTAACAAGCATTGTAATATTTTAATTCATGTATAAATTATATATTAACTAATTTATTATATCTAGAAAATATTTACAATTGCAGAAAAACAACCAGTTTTGACTGCCACCTTTAATCTTATGTAATATAATGTAAACATAAACACAATATATATATATATATATAATAATGAAATGTAAATAAAAAAAATCATATATGTTTTAATTAATAAATTCTGCAAAGAATATTTACAACATAATAGCATTTATTCAATTTTAGTTTTAAATCTCAAGCCATTATACTACCAGTCTGATATTAATATGTATGCCATTAACAAATTTATCCAAATTTGGCCAATACATTATCAAAAATTGCTTACTAAAAGTGGCTAAATATAAATATTTTCAATAGATAAAACTCAAAGAACATATATCATTATCTTATAGCAAGAAAACAATCTGCTGATATGGTGGTTATAACAGAATCAATATGTCAAATTCAACATATTATTAATGCCATGAATTGCTTCTATTACCATAAAAACAGATGGCTCTAGGACAAATATAATTATTCAAAATTTTCAGATAAAATTCTATAACAGTTAATTATGAAAAAGTATGATTAATTGTTTTTAAATAAATTTATGACATTTAAATAATATTCAGTAAATACCTAGTTTGCCAGTTACCTCATTACTTAATTAGTGCAAGCTCTTAAATACAGTATTGGAATCCCTGTCCAATTCAACTAATTACACATTAAGTATTCATGTAAAAAATACTAAAAGAGAGTTTAATTATAAAACGTTGAAAGCACTTGGTATAATAAATCTTACTAAATTTTATATTTAAATTTAGTAAGATTTATTCTACCAAATATGCTTTCAACATTTTCACGTCACATTCATAGTTACTCTGCTGAGAACATTAATTTTTTGCTCAGACAAATTTAATATCAGATTCAGAACTCCCATAAATTTAATTAAGCTTATTAACAACACAAAGGACAAAATTCTAACACTGGACTTGCTCAATGTGGTCTATGCTGTAAACTCAGTCAAAAAAATTGCCCATATGTATATTATGATGAGATCAGGGCAAATCTTAGAACTAGAATGACTGAACATTCATTAATGTATAAAAAAATCTACGATAAATGCCAATGCTGTTAATTCATCAGTCTTTCATAATTATGAAAGAGAACATGGCTCTAGTTGTGATCCGAGCGTTGTTAAAATTATGTGCAAAGAAAGAAATGATCGCAAACATAAAATAAAAGATGTGGGGTTCATTACACAAAACGAATGCACAATAAACCAAAAATCAAATAACATTCATATCAACAAAAAAAAAAAAATGTTTTCAGCAAAATAACCATGAATATGATGCGAAAGTGTTGAAAGCATACTTAATATCATAAATCTTACTAAATTTTATATTTAACTATTGCTTTGGTATTTTTTTATATTAATATTGAAAAATGACAGAGTATTAAAATATAATTACATTAAGTATTCAATAATATTTTTAGCCTGCCTATATAGAGACTAGTAAGAAGTTTATTGTTTTAATAATTAATAATAAATATTTTTTGAAATCAATAAAACAATAGCTGGTTTGATATCTAAGCAGTAATTATTTCAGTATTCTTATAAATCAATATTTTTAATATGTACGGATCAGCTGAGAACTTATAGGCTGATCAAAATTGTTTTTATAGTGAATATCTATCATTTTTATGATATGAATATTAATTTTAAAACATTTATTTACTAAGTAAATATGCCACTAGACATTACAATACTATTAAACTATATTTTAATATACTGACACTTATTGATAATTAATATTACATCTGTATTATTAATATACTAATAAATTACATTTTTATTTTAGTGATTTCATAATGCTAAACATAATAACATTGGATGTCGAATGTTTAATATTTGATGTGCTTTAGCTGACAAATGACAAGCTTTAGTAATCAAAAGTTAAATATTGTTACTAGCTTAAGAAGTTCTCAAATAATTGCGGAGAAAAGATGATTTTTTAATGATGGTATTTTATCAAATGAATCACTATGGCTAACTTTGCTGATGTAATTTTTTTTTTTTTTTTTTAAGGATTCAAAAGATTGAAAAATTGGCAGTATATGCAAAAAAACAACGCAAACAAATAAAGTTATTGGTTTTATAATTTTCAATAGCACTAAATAAGAATGAAGATATAATAGTCACTATTCAGTTATTAATTTTGGTAATACAGCATCTATTGAGCCACACCATCCGATGGCGCTGTTGCTAGTGAAAAACGAATAGATATAATGTTACCGGGCTGTTTTTCAAATTTTCTTGATTTATGGTTTTAATTTTTGGATTGGTTTGAATTTTTTTACTTTTTTTTTTTTTTGTTTGTTGTTTGTTATTGTTTTGTTTTTTTTTGTAACCGGTTTGATGTATATTTTTCTTAAAAATCAAAAAATGTTTTTTTGTTTTTTTTTTTGGCTTTTAAAAATATTCCGTCTTTTTTTTTTTTTAATTTCTTTTTGTCCAGTCTCTTTTTTTTATTTAAAGAAAGAACTTTTTTTTTGTTTTCTTTTTATAACCAAGTCTTTTTTGATTGTTTTTGAATAAACTTTTTTTTGTTTGTTTTGTTTATCGAGAAACAAGGCTTTCTCGACAGACCTCTCTAAGACCTGTGGTCATATTCCTTAAGGCGGCGTTTTGACACCTTCCCAAGTCAGCTGTAATACGCTTCACTGTAAGCTGATCCTGTCTTCAAGAATCAATTATCCGCACCGCTTGGGAAAAAGTGATTCCCAGCCAGCCCTCAAAACCCGTCCCATGAGCGAATGGAACCCCTTCGTCGCCATTGACGCGATGGACCTTCCATTCCAATGTTTGACAACATCTTAATTTCATTAAACCACCACAAAAGACAGTTGTTTTTTTTTTTTCTGGCTGTGTCAAATATTTTCTTTTTGGGGGTTGAAGGAAGGCCAGCACATTTGCCTTCTATTTACACTCCTCATTTCATCAATTCTGACCCCTGACAATGACAATTCGTTACAATTTTTACCAACTCACATCAATTACAACGCATTGAAGCAAAAAAAAAAAAAATAAATTCGTTCAATAGACTTTTCGTCATTACAAGTACAGAAACCTTCATATCATACACTGTACAATAGTCAAGAGTAATGTCTAGATAGAGTGTCGTATACTCGTCGCTAATAATGTTCAACATGCTTGAGATGTTGGGGTAAGGGTGCACTTCAACATCTTAGTGTTTGAACAGTTTACAGGCCATAAGATCTATGAGTGGCCTTGTAAACAGCATATTTATGTGCTTTAGCATAGCAACAGCGCCATCGAACGGTGTGGTTCAATAGATGCTGTATTACCTAAATTTTTGTTAGAATTAGTTTCTCTGAAGAGCTTTAAAAATAGAACAACAGATGAAAATATTTTTTAAATTGTATTGATTTAATAATTGGACTGGAAGTCAAGATAACAGATAGTGCTAAAAATTATTGTGTGAATACTAGATTTATGGATGAGTTAAATAATTGTTTCATCAAATATTTAAAAATCTATGTACTTTTACGAATAATACATCGATTGTTATGTATAAAATAATTGTCCTCCAATTCAAGCAAGTTCACGGCAGTAGCAATAATAAATTTTATTTGTTAAAACGGACTAAATCATTATCAATTTATATTATTTCTTGAAAATATTAAAGTCAATATGAATATCCAATGAATTACACAGAAGTTTAAGGATTAAGCTGCAACAATGTTTTGAAAAGCTTTTTGAACTTAAAAATGAAATTAATATTTTTATGAATGAAAAGTTAAAATCTGAATTAAGACTATAGGATCTTCAGTGGCCTTAGTAATTTGAATTTTTGACAGACCTCCATCAGCATTTGGATGATTTTAGTAAAAAAATTCTAACATCATTGACTTATGATTGACTGCTTTAATATTTCAATGTTAAAGTTTTTGATCTAAAATTTGAGTTATTTAAAAATCAACTTAATCAAAATATTTTTTTAAAATTTTTTATGTAATAATCACTGCATACAAACATGCTTAATTATAATTTCTCTACAGCTGATTTTGTTCAAACCTTAAAATATTGCAGATCAATTTTAAAAATAATATAAAATATTCAAATTTCTTAATATTTCATTAGATGTAATTGATATAAAATTGATAAAGATTACCATTAGAACTGATAGATCTTCTTAATAATGAATTGAAATCTAAGCACATTGATTTTTATTCCATATTATTACAAAAAGAATCTTCAAAGATTAAAACCTTCATTACAAAATATAACTTTTTAACAATAAATAATGGATTATAGAAAACTATATTAAAAATAAATATTACCAAAATCACACTTTTCTTTATTTTGCCATAATATCCTATAAATATAATTTATCCAAACTACTTCAAACACTTTTTTGCAAAACTCTTTATTTGTATATATACATACCCTTATGTTTCGACTGACCGCGGTCTTCTGCAGAGCATGATATAATGAACAAAATAAAATAAGATACATTATTTATTTCAGTTTTATTAGTTGTTTTTTTAATATATTTTATGTTGTTTTTAGTTTTTTATTGTTTACATTTTTATGGTGTTATTATATAGTTATGTATTTTATTTTATTTATTATATCATAGCTCTGAAGAAGACTGCAGGTCGGTCAAAACGTAGATGTATGTATATTTACAAATAAAAAGTTTTGCTAAAAAGTGTTTTGTTTGGATAAATTGTATGTTAAAATATTTATTACCTGTGATTTTACTACTCACAATATATAATATTTACATTATACATAATAGTAGCAAAATGTGCGTGTGTACTTACATTCAATTTTATTATCAGCAATTAACATATATATAATAATTAATAATACACTATTATATTATAATAAAAAAATCATATTCATGGGGCAAGTGCTATTATTTGGTTTTACTAATAATTATGTATAATATATTAATATTCCTAATCCAAAATACATTCGCCATTAGTTTTAATAATATATATTTCATTCTACAAAACCAAAAATTCCTTATATGTCTTGGAATCCAAAGTTAAAAAATCAACAGTTATTTGTAAATTAACCGCAAGTATAAAAACTTTTAAAAAATTCACTAACAACAAATATTGTTTACAGTCATTCACCATTTCTATGATTTCAATGCCCAAGTTTTCATTTATTCATAAATAAAAAAAATAAATAAATACAAAATTAAAAAAAAAAAAAATAGAAATTGATAATTTTTTTTTTATTGCAAGTTCAAAATATCAATATGAATGATATAATGTTTTTCAGAAAAATAAATTAAATTTTTTAACTCCCATCTTTCTAATTCATTAATAATTTTAGACATAAAAAAAAAATATTTTATACTACTTGTATATTCCAAAAAAAAAAAGGAGTGGAGATAAAATTATTTTAAGTTTAAGCTAATTTACTTATACTTGTTTATTTACAAATGGAGAGAAAAATTTACTTGGTCATTGGTTAGCATATTTATTTACAAAAGTGGATAAAATTATTTAGCTTTAATTAATTTATCTTGTTTATTTACAAGAAAAAGGAGAGGGCAAAAAAGTACGTTTAATTGTCCATTTACAAAAAAAAGAATAGAAAATATTCTTTCAACTATTAGCAGAAAAAATAAAAAAAGGTTAAAAATATTTTATATTTTAATATCTACTCTTTGTAAGAATCTTTGATTTAATCTTTTAGAAAAACAAAATTAGAAAAATTTTTTCTTAAAATTATTTCTGACAATCATCATCATCATCATCATCAACCATTATCAATCCACTGCAGGATGAAGGTCTCTCCAAGTTTAATCCATCTTCTCCGATCTTTAGCTTCTCTTTTCCACAACACCCCTGCACATTTTCTTATTTCATCCATCCATCTCACATGTGGTCTCTTTCTGGGTCTTTTACAATCTCTTGGAATCCAGTTTAAAATTTCAATTGTCCATCTATTATCATTTCTTCTAGCAATATGTCCAGCCCAACTCCATTTCAATCTTTTAATTTTTTCAATAAGGTGAGTAACACCTGTTTGTTGTCTTACCCATACATTGCGTTTTCGATCTCTTCTTGTTACTCCCAACATACATCTCTCCATACTCCTTTGAGTGGTCTGAAGTCTCTATATTGCTCTTCTATTAAGTGTCCAAGTCTCAGATCCATAAGTAAGAACTGGTAAAACACATTTGTTAAAAACCATTCTTTTCAAACACATAGGCATATTTCCTTTTAGTATCAAGTTATTTCTACCAAAAGCACTCCAACCAAGTTTAATTCTATGATTAATTTCCTCCATTATGTTTCCATCTGTATTAATAATCTGACCTAAGTATTTGTAACTGTTAACTTCTTCTAATTCTTCATAATCAATCTTTATTTTCATATTTTGAGCAAATCAATTAAACATTACTTTAGTCTTTTTAACATTTATCTTTAGTCCTACTTTTCTACTTTCATCTGCTAACTCCTGCAACATTTCCTGCAGCTCTGAAGCATTATTTGCAAAAACAACTACATCATCTGCAAAATCTAAATGACTTAAATACTCTCCATTTACTTTCATTCCTTTAGTTTCCCATTTTAATCCACAAAATACTTCTTGCAGCACTGCTGTAAAAAGTTTTGGAGATATGGAGTCACCTCACTTTACACCTTTCTCAATGTTGATTTTTCCAATATCATTATGTAATCTAATTGTTGCTGTTGCATTTTTATAAATATTCTTTAAAATATGACAATATCCTGGATCTATACCTTGATGATCCAATGCTTTAATCACTGAAGAAATGTTAATAGAATCGAATGCCTTTTCATAATCTACAAATCCAAAACATAATGACAACTCATATTCATTTGTCCTTTCTATGACTTCTCTCAATACCTGGATACGATCTATTGTATTAAAACCACTTTTAAATCCAGCTTGTTCTCTTGGTTGGTGGAAATCCAAAGTTCTCTGTAGATGAGCTGTAATTATCTTGGTAAAAATTTTATATAAAACTGATAAAAGGCTGATAGGTCTGTAATTTCTAATATCTTCTTTATCACCTTTTTTAAATATTAATATTATTACTGCATTCTTCCAATCTTCCGGTACATCTTTATCATTTAGACATTTGGTATATAACTTTGCTAAAATTGTTTCTATTTCTTCACCTCTTTCTTTTAATATATCAATTATAATTCCATCATTTCCTGGAGCCTTTCCTTTCTTCATACATTTAATTGCATGTCTCACTTCTTCATTTAAAATTCTGGGCAATTCGGAAGATGTAATAGATATAGGAGGTACTTGTTCTTTATTATTATATAATTCTTGATAAAAATCTTCTACCAATTTCATGATGTCATCTCTCTTTTTAGTAATAATTCCATCTTTTTTTCTTATTGCAGATATAAATTTCCTACCAATACCAAAATGTTGTTTAACATTCTTGAGACTTTTATTTTCTTCTACAGCTTTCCTTGCTATTTCACAGTTATACTTTCTTATATCATTTTCAACTTTTTTCCATACCATTTTACAATATCTTACTTAATATGCCTAATTTTTAATAAAACTTTGTCATAGGTATGTATTCATACTGCACATATAACAATGTCTATATTAACATGTTAAAAACACATATACATGCATATATATAAATATTGTAATAATTTGCATTACAAGATTACCCTGTCACCAAATTATAAGTCAACTTAATAAAACAATATAATAAACAGATTTATAAATTTTACAGGTTGCAGTATGTATGCGAGCATATTTGACATATATATGTAATATGTACTTATATCAGTCTAACAAAAAAAAAAAGGTTACTGGTTAATAGATTTAATAAGTCTTCAAAACATTTTATATTATGTAAAAATGTAAAATTAAAAACTGTGAAATTATAATCGGTATAGTGAAGGGGAAGAGAATATAGTTGATTTATTTAAATTTACTATTTGACATGCAAATGTATGCAGTAATTTAAAAAAAAAAGTCTGGACGAGGATTAATGAAATAAATTGCTTTTTTTTTTATTTATGACAAATTTGAAAGAATATACAGATATTTAATTGAAAATTATATAGAAATTAAAATTAGAGAAGTTAGAGTATGGATTTCAAAGATTTGTAATTTTTTTCTTTCTCCCCAGTCACCATAAATAAAAGCTATTTTATAATTATTTGGAAAACTATGACTAAAATCTGAACATGAAAGAAACATGTTTTTTGTAATTATATTATTGTATTCGAATTTAACATAAAGGTGTTTTGGAAGACATTCCAATATAAATTAATTCAGAGTTAATTAGATTGTCCAGTGTGATAACATTTTATCAAGTAAAAATAGATACCACTAAAAGCTTAGAATGATGGAATATAGTGGTCTTGCTATAGAACAAAAGTATAAATAGATTTGAAAACAACAATAATTTTTAGCCTCAAATCAGAGAAGACAGTAGTGAGGACTGCCTCCAAAAAGAAAGAAGAGAAAATGCTGAGAGAAATAAGAATGATTGTGTAGTATTTTGTAAAAATGGCAGACATGTTTGTGCACTCCGGAAAAACTAGAATGTATTCGAGAGGTTGTTTTTAGATTACGTGCTGATAACTGTGGAATTTAATTAAGGCATTGACGTAATGGCGATCGACAATTCCAAGAAATATTTGCTGATTGCAAATATTTCTAGATAAGAGACGTTACCTTATTGGATGGCGCATTGATTGATTGTTGCAGTTATCAGAAAGCGATAAGAAGACTGGGTAACAACTATGCAGGGCAGTAATTAGAGGACAACTCCAGTAGAGAGCAGTCACACAGTATTAGAGGCAGTATTTAAGTAGAGATATCTCGCATCAGTGCTTGCAGTTAATGATCAGCGCCCAATGGAAATGTAGTCCATGGGTGTAGCTGAAAGAGCCCACAGAAATGGGGAGACCGCAGCGGAGATATTGAGAGCATTCGTTGCAGACCATTCGTTGGAGAGCATTCGTTGCAGACCATTCATTGGAGAGCATTCGTTGAAGACCATTCGTTTGGAGAGCATCCGTTGCAGAGAATACAGAGTGTATTCAGAGCATTTGCTGCAGACCATTTGTTGAAGAGCATCCGCAGCAGAGCATTCATTGCAAGAGAACATCATGGGAATTGAACATAGTTATTTGCTGACTGCACAGTCATACTTGCCGATATAACATTGGCATAGTCAGACTGGCGGATATAACATTGGCGCAGTCGCATTTGGAACCTGTGAGTAGCGAATAAGTTTTGAACAACAAGTTTAGCTATAAATGGGGAAACCTGGTGAAAATGAAAATCCCAGTTAGTATAAAACGCTTGCGCAGTTAACATCGGAAGCTGAGGCCCACCATGCTTGCGCAGTCACCATTGAACATAAATGGCGAAAAAGTTTCAGCAGCAGTTTGAATCGAACATTTCTGAGTGAAATAACAGGAAAGTAGGAATAGAAAACAATGCCAAGGAATCGCAACAAGAGTTTTTCTGGAGTGGAGGAAGGTGTAGTATTTTTTAAAAATGGCAGACATGTTTGTGCACTCCAGAAAAACTAGAATGTATTCAAGAAGTTGTTTTTAGATCGCGCGCTGATAACTGTGGAATTTAATTAAGGCATTGACATAATGGTGATCGACAATTCCAAGAAATATTTGCTGATTGCAAATATTTTTAGATAAGAGACGTTACCTTATTGGACGGTGTATTGATAGATTGTTGCAGTTATCAGAAAGCGATAAGAAGACTGGGTAACAATTACGCAGGGCAGTAATTAGAGGACAACTCCAGTAGAGAGTCACGCAGTATTAGAGGCAGTATTTAAGTAGAGATATCTCACATCAGTGCTTGCGGTTAATGACCAACGCCCAATGGAAATGTAGTCCACGGGTGTAGCTGAAAGAGCCCACAGAGATGGGGAGATTGCAACGGAGATATTGAGAGCATTCGTTGCAGACCATTCGTTGCGGAGCATCCGTTTGCAGACCATTCATTGGAGAGCATCCGTTGCAGACCATTCGTTGGAGAGCATCCGTGGCAGAGCATTCGTTTGGAGAGCATCCGTTGCAGAGAATACAGAGTGTATTCAGAGCATTTGTTGCAAGAGAACATCGTGGGAATTGAACATAGTTATTTGCTGACCGCACAGTCATACTTGCGGATATAACATTGGCACAGTCAGACTGGCGGATATAACAGATTGTAAATAGAAAAGAAAAATGATTATAAACAGTCAAAGAATAAGTCTGATGGGACAGGTATTGTAACTACCTTCCATAGAAAAGGAAGACTGTCAATTAAAATACTTTTCCTACAGATTCTTGTGGTATAATAGCTTTAAACTGCTGATTAACATCTGGTTGTTTAAAAGTATTATTCAGTACTACATCTAAAGCAGCAATTATGATATTTGCAATTAGTAAAGTATTTGCCATGTGTCGCTAAGAAACCGGAGGTACATCCATAGAAAAACTATAACTATGTAGTTTCATCTAGATATGAACATTAATCATACATAAGATTCAATTTCACCTGCTTGCAAGAATAAAATCATGCTGTAAAAATAAAAGAATCTGCCATAAGACCTATAATATACTTGTCTATAGTGAGACTCATTTTCTTTATCTACAGTCACTGATGTCCAAGAATGTCAATTATAGTGGAGAAAGACTGCATTTGTATAGACTATTATCAAAGATGTGTATAACAAGCAGTCTCTTAAGCATATGATAACAACCAAACCATGATAAAAACATTTATTATATGGGTAAGACTTTTCTTTTAGATTCAAATATAATACTTTACAATTCTATTAGTATTGGTTAATTATACTTAAATCTAGGGCTTATGATTATTTGTTAATTTTAATATTTCGTATTATATTTATTTTATGATTTTTAGGTAGTTGCAAATATATAAACAACAATTTCTTTATTTATGTTATTTTGTTATCAAATATAATTATTTTGCTGTTTGAATTTGTTCCAAATATAAACTATTAATATACCATTAAACATGAGAATTGGTTGTCATCTGATCCTTCATGTCAGCCGCGGGATGGCGCTATTTCTAGCTAAACTTCTAGAAATATGCCATTTCCGCAGCCGCACCCAAACCTTTAATAAGCATTCTTTCTGAAATAAATCCTAGAAAGATTGTTAACTCGGAGTTAAGTCTTCTTTCTACACTAAAAGGTAGAGTGTTAACTCGGAGTTAAGTCTTCTTTCTACGATAAAACCTAGAAAGAGTGTTAAATCAGCTTAGCAGCTAACAGTGTGGCTTTTTCCGATGCCAAAAGCAGAGGAAAATGCCGTAGTTGTTTGTGTCACACACTACATCGTAATGCTGTGTTATGTATTTTATGTAACAATATCGTACGAGGGTGTGATAAGTTGATCGTGTCAAAATTATTTAAATTTTCATTGGGGCCTCTTTTTTTTTTAAGACGAATTGATGTACTGTTACCTTTTAACAATTTTAACAGTGTCGTGATTGTTCCTCATAAAGCTGTAAGCCTCCTAAATTCTCGATTATGGTGGGATAGTGTAAAATTTTTAACGATCACGCTTTGAGTCACATTTTAACGAGAAATAATGAGACCAAAAAGATGGCTAATTCCAACACAGAAAATTTGAAAAGATGGGAATTGCCAGACACGGAAGCCGGCGCTGAAATATTTCTACAGCAGAAAAAAAAACATCCTGCTGCTGAAAGAAAAGATTGGATTGTGTGGCAAATATATGCAGATTTGAGGTCCAAAAACATCTTTTGACTTTCATTTGTAAGTCTCGTTGTTGCCGATAGAAATGTTCACTTCGTAAAGGGTAGCTTGTTTGAGGGATTCCAAATGGCCTTTGTCAAATGTAAAAAATAAAAGTAACTTCAATTTTTATTTAAACATACATCCCTTCTCCCAATAATTGTTGTCATCGGCAATCAAATGTAAAATAAAAGAAGTAACTAAAATGTTTATTTAAACATAGCCCAAAAAACCCCGCTTCTTCCAATAATTGTTGTCGTCGGCAATCAAATGGTCAAATAAAAGGAACGTCAATTATTCTTTAATCATATACAAAAAAAAAAAAACCCTCCCACTAATTGTTATCGGCAATCAAATGTAAACCAATAAAAGTAAGACCGTAAATTATTATTTAAACAAAACCCAAATTACTATTTGAACATACACCAAAAAAGATCCGCTCTTGTCAATAAAAATTAAAGAAACAACTACTATTGTCCCATTGTCAAGCCAAATATTATTTGGGAAGACCCAAATAATTTATAAAGGAAAAAAAGAAAGTCAAATCGGTTGTCAATCAAATGGTAACCAATAAAAGTAACTTAAATTTTGATTTAAACATACACACAAACAAAAAAAACACAAAACCCTTTCTCCCAATAATTGTTGTCGGCAATCAAATGTAAAAAATAAAAGTAACGTAAATTATTCTTTAATCGTACACAAAAACACCCCTCCCACTAATTGTTGTTGGCAATCAAATGTAAAGTACTAAAAGTAAGGTAAACCAATTATTTTTTAAATGTAACCCAAATTACTATTTGAACATACACCAAACAGACCCTCTTGTCAATAAAAATGAAAGAAACAACAACTATTATTGTCCCATTGTCAAAAATATTAGATTTTTGGGAAACCAAAACAATAATTTATAAATGAAAAAAAAAAGAAAGTCAAATCGGTTGTCAATCAAATGTAACAAATAAAAGTAACTTAAATTTTGATTTAAACATACACACAAAAAAAAACCCTTAAACATACACAAAAAAAACAATCCTTTTCTCCCAATAATTGTTGTCGGCAATCAAATGTAAAATAAAAGGAACGTAAATTAGTATTTAATCATCACCCAAAAACACCCACCCCTCTCACTAATTATTGTCAATCAAATGTACACCACCACTAAAAGTAACATAACCTATTCTTTAAACGGTTACACCCCTTCTCCCAATAATTGTTGTCTACAATCATACACAAAAAAAAAACACCCCTCCCAATAATTAGTGTCAATCAAATGTAAACCAATAAAAGTAAGACCGTAACTTATTATTTAAACGTAACCCAAATTACTATTTGAACATACACCAAAAAACACCCTCTTGTCAGTAACAATTAAACAAACAACAACTATTATTATCCCATTGTCACAAAAATTTATTTGTAGAACCAAAACCATAATTTATAAACGAAAGGAAGTCAAATTGGTTGTCAATCAAATGTAAACCAATAAAAGTAACTTAAATTTCTATTTAAACATACACACGCACACGAAAAAAAAAAACTACTTCTCCCAATAATTGTTGTCGGCAATCAAATGTAAACCTATAAAAGTAATGTAAATTATTATTTAATCGTACACAAAAACATCCCTATAAAAGTAACATAAATTATTATTTAATTGTACACAAAAACACCCCTCCCACTAATTGTTGTCGGCAATCAAATGTAAACCTATCAAAGTAATGTAAATTATTATTTAAAGATCCATCAAAAAAACTCGTTCTCTCTTGAATTTTGTCAATCCAATTTTACAAAAACAGTAATACTATTTAAAAAAAACACAAATTACTATTTGAACACACACCAAAAAAGACCCTGTTGTCAATAAAAATTAAAAAAACAACTATTATTATCCCCATTGTCAAAAATATTATTTGGGAAAAATAATTCAGAAACGAAAGAAAGTAAACTTTGTAAACAAAAAAAAAAGTCAATATTAATAAAGAATCGCTAGCCCGGGAACGTTGCGCCATACCGCGGCTGACACGAAGGATCAGATGAGAACCTGAGAATTAATGCAATTCTCTGAAGGGCATGCTGGACTAACAAATATACATCAAGATGATGATGATCATTGATGATTTTTCCAGAAATATTATTTCTTGAATGAAAGTAGCATTTCAATGCTCATCATCATCATAGCGTTTATTATGTTTAGGATGAATTATAAAAATTTTGATATTACAAGCGTTGTAATGATTGATTATCATTACAATATATATATAACTTCGCTACTATCCATGATTTCAGTATTAATGCAAAGACTTGGAATCCAATGTCAAGAATACACAGAATCTATATATATATATTAAAAAAAAGATTTTATAATATACCTTTTCATGATTTCCAATGCAATCACTTCTTTTTTCAAACTATCTAAATCTTCTTCTTGTTTTTTTTTTTGTTGAATAAGAAACTGTATATAATCTATTGCTAAAAAAAGTGCATATATATATAGTAGTTAATGGAGATAAACATTTTATAAAGGAATGATTGTTATTGCATTCAACATGTAAAGTATAAAATTAAATTTATAATTTAGACTTACAAATTCTTATACACTCAAAAAGTCTGTTAATTATCAGTTCTGACAATTATTTATTCTACAAAATCAGAATCTTCATACATTCCAAAACCTAAATTCAGAAACTCAAAAATATACATAGCTCGTGTTATATAAAAACTAACAGCAATAATTAACTGACAACATTTTAAATACATACACATATTTCAAAATGCAATATATTAATAGATTGGTAGAAAAAGCTGAAGTTTTATTTTTAGAGACCTTTAGATTTTACCTGAATTTCAAGACTGTTAAAAAATAATAATACTAATACTGTAGGCTTAAAATATAGCATGGTTAATTACTGAAACATCACTATCTCTGTGTAAATGTTGAGTTTCTAGCATTAGACTCTAGTATTTTTTAAGTATCTCTGATTTTGAAAAAGTAGTATTAGAGCTAGTGGCTAATGAACTTTTTGATATCACACTTCTTGAAGTAAATAATCTTTATAATGGAAATAAGTCTGCCCTCCTATAAAAACAATGCAAAAGTTCACTGCAAAATACTACTTTTTTATGAAGCATTTGCATAAAAATTACACCCTCAAGCAGTTTCAACATGCTAAGAGAAGACTACCATCTTATTTTCACCCACTTTGCATCAAGATATCTGTTGGCAGTTTCCTTAGCACAAGATGGTTAAAATTTTTACTATTCTCAAATCCACCAATAATGACTGCTTTTGATATTTGTCTTTGATTAGAAAATATCACTTATGCCTAAATGGATTCTTTTAGAACTGAAAAAATATTTGGCCAATTTTAGTAATATTATTGCAACAAAAGATGAGAGAAACCCTTAAAGAGATATCATTTATTTGTTCACTGTTGCCCTTTTCTATGAACATTTGTTTTTAAAAGAGCTACTGAGGTTACCCACAGTTCTCTTTAATAAATATTATTACATTTTAGTGTGTTAATTTTATTTTAGCATAGCTTGTAATTGCTTTGTATTCCTGATCTTAGGGTGTAAAGCTTCACCTAAAATGTCAGAGCTTCTTTGGATCTAAATTTATTAGCATAATTTATAGCTGCAGCATATATATTTAATCTTTAACTATATTATCAACCATTATTTTAATATATAAAGTGGTATTTACATAGTATAGGATTATTAATTATAATTAAATACTCACTGTTAATAACTGATGGGTGGTAAACAGTAATTGATTCAGATAAAAATTGTTTGATCTATTAGTTGGAAGTTATTAAGTGAGAAATATCTTTTCTTTGTTGATCTATAATTATCAATTTATATTTTAAAGTTTTAAATATATTTATGAATTACACTTTATATAGTAATTGAATTAGTTGGGCTTATAGATTGATTCTTTGACCATAGGATGGATGGATGACAGCTTTCTCACAGCCCATCTTGCAAATAACTTTCATTACTATGTGAATCTAAAGTCTCACATAGAAACTAGGATTCTTCTAATCAAAACAGAAAATTATGGAAGTACACAATAAAATTATTAATGTAAACTCTAGAGGTATTATGAGGGATAATTGCACCAGAGGCAAAGATCCTACATTCTTAAAATGAAAAAGGACTATATGGTGTTGCCAATCCATAAAACATTTCAAATGCCAAATATTCTCCGGATAGGGTGACTTTCTCTTCACCTAGGAAATACAATAAAATTACTTCAACTTAACATTTCGGGTATATCAAAATTAAAAATGGAGATCCCTACAAATTAACTGTTTAACACAATATTTATATAATTGTACTTCAAGAGACTCTTTCTAATAATGCATCTCTTTTTTAAATTGCTGGATTTACATCAATTAATGATAGAATGAATTCAAAACATGATATAGCAACTTTTGTTTCAAATTATCTTGTAAAGTAAACAACTTGTACTGAAGATAAGTTCAAATGATATTGCAATTACCCTTCTAATGGATAATTTTTATAGATGCAATGTTTACAATCCGAACACAAATTGGCCCTACTGTCCACTTCCAGATCTTACAATTATGAATTTATAAGAGATTTCAATTCGCTTAGTAGATTTTGAGATTATATAAATTAGGATCAAGCAAGTTGTCAACTCATAGAATGAATGGAAATAAACAACACAAACATACTTTATAATGTCAAACAAAAAGGAAGAATTCTATTCAGATAGACTGAGTAAAAAATAGTTTATCTGATGAATTACTGATATTAAATCATTTTCCCCATAACCAATATAAATCAAGTCTAATCACTCTTGGAATCAGCTCCCTGTAGTTGAAAGCTGTCCTGTTCCAAGATAAAATTTAAGAAGTGAAATGAACTATTTTGAACAATATCTCTCTTGCTATATGTTTAACAAACTTAATATAAGCTGTCAAAGAATCCAATCCCTTGGATATCATAAGCAATTCATTCTGGATTGGGATAAAATAGTATGCATTTTATAGCCAATTTTTGATTACCAAAGATCTGGAAATTGCTGACAAATTTATAAATCACTGGATGATGCTTAAAAAAAAACATAAATAGAGATCATAAAGAAATAAAACTTTACAAGATTTAGTCCTAAGGCTTCTAGGCATTTTTATGAAAGCTTGGTAAATATAAAAGTACACTTAAAAGAATCACTACTATCACTGTTGATCAGGTTTCCAATCTTATATAACAGACTTCTACACTGAAGATTGATAAAATGAGGAAATGCATCATTAGAACAGAATTGCAAGCATTTCTTTTACAATGTTCCTATAATATTAATCTGATAAAACCATAGATTATGATGAATTCCAACTTGCCCTTGACTTTTTTAATCAGGCAAAGCCCCAGGAGCAAAAAGCATACTTCCAGAGTTTCTAAAAATTTAGGACCTAAAGCCAAAGCATGATTGGCAAAATTATTCAGTAACATTATTCATACAGGAAAAATTCCAAAAATTTGGTGCACAAGCAAAACTAGCAATCTTAAAATCAAACAAAAAACAGTAATGACCCAAAAAACTATCACCTAATATCATTATTATGTGTTCCCTACAAGTTTTTGAAAAAATCATATTAACAAGAATTTTTCCAATAGTTGAGAGCCAACTTACTAAAGAACAAGCTGATTTTAATCCAAAAAAAAGGTGGTGTGAACAAGTTTTATCTTTAATAACTCATATTGAAAAGGCTCTTAAATGCAGATAAACTACCAATTTATTTGCCTAAATGTTCTCCAAAAAAAAAAAGTTCAGATGACACTAAGTGATAATCATAGTGTGTACAAGATTTTACAGAACACATCTCTTTTAGGTTCAATTTTCTCACCTACTTTATTTAATATGGTATATTCATCAGTGAGCTTACCAAAACAGAATGTAAGAAATTCATCTATGGGGATAATATTGCTTCGAGTTCCAAAAAAGACTTTTCTGAAATAAAAAAATCTTGATATAAAAAAAATTGGAACTATTTTTCAAAGAATGGGGTCTTATTTCTAATCCAATAAAAATAAACATTCAATTTTTCATCTAAACAGTAGGAAATCGCCTTGAATTCTGAATATAACTTTTTGTAATAATAGTCTGAAATATGATTCTATCCCATGCTATTTAGGAGTAACCTTGGAGTGTAGTTTAACTTATTTTTCTTATTTATCTAAAATCAGATCAAAATTAATTTCTAGGAATAACCTCCTTGGAAAGCTGGCTAGCACTTTTTTGATTTTTCTTGCAAGCATTAATATATTCTGCTGATGAATATTAAGTCCCCTTCTTAGAGAAAAAATTCTTACACTAAAATACCAGACATTCAAATAAATATTACCAAAGAAAAATATTACTGTCCCAATTAAGTCTACTCCTTTACAATGGCTTTTTATTCATCCATGTATTCTGCCATTAGATATCAAAAGAGAAATTGCCTCACACAAAATGTATACAAAATTGTTGAAAAGATATAATCATCTCTCCAAGATTCAAATCAAGATTCCTTTTTATGATTTTCAATCAAAAGAATTCTTACGAGATTCCAAATAATTTCTTTTTTCTGGATCGAATAATAAAGCCAGCTGGATTTGATATTTCAGGAAGTAACTAGCATCTCATTAACCAATTTAGGTCAACCTATAGTTGTTATAAATGTGGGCAAATACAAACCAAATACCACATAGTTATTACTGTCAAACTTATGGCTATAATAGAAAAATTGAAGTATTAAATAAAACCCACTAGTGTATTTATCTCCTGGTTGGAATCTCTACAGGTTCCTTTATGATATTTTGTTAATAATTAAGTTGTCTAAAGAAAACCCATGAATCCGAAAAATGACTATGGATATATCCACACATTAGTGAAGCAACATTAAATACCATACAATCAATATTCCTGATCTAAACACTAAAACAAATGGCACTAATCATATGACTAAATTAAGGTCTAGCTAAATAAATAATCGAATGAATTACTATATATATGGATATCACTAGATCAAATGACTTGCATGATTCAATGGCAATTTCTATAGAGTTCAAAGGCCATGAATTGCAACTCAATTCTATCACTGTTGCTCAATTTCATATGAACTCACAAGTAACAAACCCACTTAATTATTTTTTTGCTAAATGAAATTCACAGAAACCAAATTAATTTAATGCATGATGCCCAAATATGCAAGATTTCAGTCTTAATATTAAAAAATGGCAGAAAAAGATTGTGGAAGAAATCAAAAATTATTTATAGTTAAACTTTTGATGAAACTGAAAATGAACTAGTAATTTGTTCAATCCTTCAATTATAACTAAAAAAACATAACTATTACTTTTAAGAATAACATGGCAAATTGATTTGAAATTTTGGATTTAAATAAAAGTGACTAAAACTAAAATGTAAAAATGAAAAAAAATTAATTATGAATAAGTCTTAAGAAAATTTTAGGTATTATCAAACAACCATAAAAAATAAAAATGATCAAAAGGATTGTAAAGCTTATAATTATGAAAACATGTAAAGAAGACAAAGAAAGCAATAACAAAAATATTTGCTGATTTTAAAACTGAATCACGTGCATCAGACATAGAATTAACAATTTTTGCAAGCTTGAATTACTCAACAATGAAGGATACAGCAATCAAGAGGTTTATCACAAATTAAGAGGGTTAAAGACAAAATGAAAAGTCTGAAAAAATTTTTTTAAATGGTCACATATCTTTAAAAACAAAAATCAAAATTGTTCAAGATATGTTAATTCTTTTGTGAATCTCTACGAATGTGAATGTTGTCCACTAAAAAATAGAAAAAATATTAATGCTTCTTAAATATGTTTCTTGCTTGATAAACAAATGATAATAAATAAAAGAATAGTTATTGATAAGGTGGAAAGATTCCAATAATTCAATATAGGATGTGCCTGGAGAAGATTACAAAAATTAAACAGAAGATATATTATTCTAGAGAAATATATTTTATATAATCAACAAGAATTGATGAAAATTCCATAGTATCTTATAAATAATTATTTTATTGTATTAAAAATCAATAATTATAATATATAAAAATCCATTTTCTCTAAAATAAATTATTTAGTAAAACAAAAGGTAGTAATGGAAATTTTAAATATCCATGGATCTGAAATTTATAACATCTGCATTTTGAGCATCAAAACATCATCATATTTCAATTAAACTTTCTAGAAAATGCTTGTGTTCCCATATAAGTTTCAACTCTATATTAAAAAAAAAATTGATTTCTATATATAATGCTGTGATTTATAAATAATGGAAATGATTAATTGTGATGTGACTAGATTATATTTGTGAATGAAGGCATTCGATTCTATACACATTTCTTCAGTGATTAAAGCATTGGATCATCAAGGTATAGATCCAGGATATTGTCATATTTTAAAGAATATTTATAAAAATGCAACAGCAACAATTAGATTACATAATGATACTGGAAAAATCAACATTGAGAAAGGTGTAAGACAAGGTGACTCCATATCTCCAAAACTCTTTACAGCTGTGCTGCAAGAAGTATTTTGTGGATTAAAATGGGAAACTAAAGGAGTGAAAGTAAATGGAGTATTTAAGTCATTTAGATTTCGCAGATGATGTAGTTGTTTTTGCAAATAATGCTTCAGAGCTGCAGGAAATGTTGCAGGAGTTAGCAGATGAAAGTAGAAAAGTAGGACTAAAGATGAATGTTAAAAAGACTAAAGTAATGTTTAATCGATTTGCTCAAATTATGAAAATAAAGATTGATTATGAAGAATTAGAAGAAGTTAACAGTTGCAAATACCTTGGTCAGATTATTAATACAGATGGAAACATAATGGAGGAAATTAATCATAGAATTAAACTTGGTTGGAGTGCTTTTGGTAGAAATAACTTGATACTAAAAGGAAATATGCCTATGTGTTTGAAAAGGATGGTTTTTAACAAATGTGTTTTACCAGTTCTTACTTATGGATCTGAGACTTGGACACTTAATAGAAGAGCAATACAAAGACTTCAGACCACTCAAAGGAGTATGGAGAGATGTATGTTGGGAGTAACAAGAAGAGATCGAAAACACAATGTATGGGTAAGACAACAAACAGGTGTTACTGACCTTATTGAAAAAATTAAAAGATTGAAATGGAGTTGGGCTGGACATATTGCTAGAAGAGATGATAATAGATGGACAATTGAAATTTTAAACTGGATTCCAAGAGATTGTAAAAGACCCAGAAAGAGACCACATGTGAGATGGATGGATGAAATAAGAAAATGTGCAGGGGTGTTGTGGAGAAGAGAAGCTAAAGATCGGATAAGATGGATTAAACTTGGAGAGACCTTCATCTTGCAGTGGATTGATAATGGTTGATGATGATGATGATTCATTAAAAAGTATTTTGATAAAAAAATCAAGTCAGATGTCACATGACCTAATTTTAATAAAGCTCGTGTTTACAAATATTATATCTAGAGTTCGCAAAGCAAACTCTTAACAAGCTTTGAGAATACCCTCAACCCCAGACCGGTTTCTGCATCTAGCATCTCAGTGAGGTATTAGGATATTCATTAGATTAAAAATACTAGTACTAGCCCAGCACTTTATCTAATGTATAACTATTGAGAAGGAAATCTGAAACCTTCAGACATCTATATGTCTAAAAATCCAGCTACTAAGGCTTTGGCAATTTTATATTGCTAGAGCTATTAATATATGGTGTATCTGAACTTAGTTCAGTCCCATATGGCTATTTGAGTTTGATATCTGGATTTTTAGACATATAGATGTCTGAAGGTTTCAGATTTTCTTCTCAATAGTTATACATTAGATAAAGTGCTGGGCTAGTACTAGTATTTTTAATCTAATGAATATCCTAACACCTCACTGACGACGCTAGATGCAGAAACCGGTCTGGGGTTGAGGGTATTCTCAAAGCTTGTTAAGAGTTTGTTTTGCGAACTCTATATATAACATTTGTAAACACAAGCTTTATTAAAATTAGGTCATGTGACATCTGACTTGATTTTTTTATCAATTTATTTTTTGCTACTAAGACTTTGGTGATTTTATATTGCTAGAGCTATTAATACATGGTGTATCTGAACTTAGTTCAGTCCCATATGGCTATTTGAGTTAGATAGCTGGATTTTTAGACATATAGATGTCTGAAGGTTTCAGATTTTCTTCTCAATAGTTATACATTAGATAAAGTGCTGGGCTAGTACTAGTATTTTTAATCTAATGAATATCCTAACGCCTCACTGACAACGCTAGATGCAGAAACCGGTCTGGGGTTGAGGGTATTCTTAAAGCTTGTTAAGAGTTTGTTTTGCTAACTCTATATATAACATTAAAAAGTATATACATTTTAAGTAATACTTAAGTACAAAAAAAAAAAAGATAATCTACTAATTTCAAATAATATAATAATTTTTTTTAAATATAGGTTATGTTTTTCATGATTTGACAAAATTATGAGGAAAAAAAGATAACAAATTATATGGGAAATGGTTCAACTTTTGTGGACAAAATAAACTATGCATGTATAATTTCAATGTGAATCAATAAAATAAAAAGAGTAAAAATAAAAGAACCCAACAATAATTTCCATTCTAGAACCATTGCCATTACATCACTATTCTCAGAATAATTTCTACCTTTTGTCTTTATTATTGCCTCAAAATTGGATGCAATGAAGTTATACCTGAAATTAGAATCCACCTAACCCTTACAAATTCAAAAAAATCTACTTGAAAGGTATTGTTAAATGCTTGACTTATTACTTCCAACTTTGAGTCTCAAAGGTTCACCAATAAAAACTAAAGCCAAAATCAAGTCCGAGGATAGATTTAAATGCAATAAAGTACGTGGCATTCATTAATTACTCGAACTTATAGTAAATAGAATTAAAATGGGAAATTGCTGTTGGTTTACCATATTGGATGATTTACAGAGTTGATTTATTGTTTAAAAGTAAAGATTGTGTACTTTTACTTTGAAAATACTAAAACTAAAATAACATGAGGTATTAAAATCAGTTTTCTATTAAAAATTAAAAGCATGTTTTTTATTTTTTTTTTATTACTAATTTATGAAAATAAGTAAATCAGTTTTGTTTTATATATATATTTTAATTAAATCATAGAATGCAATATAAAATAAAATATCTTTATATAACAGCAATAATTGTATATATATAATAACAATAAAACTACATAAAACATAACTACATAAAAGCTCTTTTGGTAAATATTGATTTTTTTTTTTTTTTGCTCTTTTCCATATTTTGGAACTATTTTACAATTTCAATCTACATTGCACACATAGCAACATCTATCTCTTTTATATAAAATTAATTAGAACGTATTATAACAATGAGAGGTTTTAATTAATTTTATATAAAAGCGATAGATGTCGCTATGTATGCAATGTAGATATTGTATTGTTATTATAATAGGTTCTAATTAATTTTATATAAAAGCGATAGATGTCGCTATGTATGCATCACATCACAGAAAGGGTACATATAATGAAGTTATGGAAGAATAAATATGAAAAAAGTGATTATACAGAAAGTGAATTATTGTTTTTTATGCTGGGTTTGGGAAAAGATAAAGGGGATTTAGATATAAAGGTTATAGAGTTGACAAAGATTATGTTGTGGAAATAGGATGGAGCAGAATATGGGAAAATTTAGAGTGGGGAATGGAAAATAAAGTGGCTAACAGCTTTATCTGGGCATAATTTCTGAGATATTCTTGACTTCGTTTAGGAGAAGCCACAATACATCACGTCACATCACATCATCATCACATGAAATTGTAAAATAGTTCTAACACAATACTGAAAAGGGCAATTGTTATTATATATATGCAATTATTGCTATTATATAAATATATTTAATTTTATATCATATGATTTATTTAACTATATGAAAAGGCAGTATAATGGATTAAACTTCTTTCCATTTTTGATGATATTTTAATTACTATTTTGTAATTTTGAAAAAAAAAAAATAGATGAGTTAGTTTTACTCTTTTTAGTTTAATTTAGGATAATTAAAGTGCTTAATTTTTTAGAGAATAAACCTTAATCAGCACAAAATTATTTGAAAAAACTTATCACTAAAAATATTACAAATGAGAATAATAAAAAAATAAGAAAAGAAAAATTTGGATTGAATCACTGCTTAAATCAAGATGCATATTTTATTTTTGAAGAGGAAACTATGGTAATCTACAAATACATTCACTGGTAAATAAGTAGTCATCTAAAAGTTAAAAGTTCCATCCATACTGTATGACAATGCAGTTTGTGCAATGACCAATGCAAAGACTTTAATAAGTCCAGTAAATATAAGACATTAAATAAAAAAATACAGATTAGTATATATAATTATGTTGAAACTTTTTTTTGTTGTTAAATAAGCATTATTACTTCTGGATCAAAAAAAGCTGTATTTTTTCTTCTTACATGAATATAATAAAGATTATTTTTAAAGAAAAGAAATGTAGCAGGAAGATAAAATTGGACTACACAAAAATCAGAATTATCTGTAGTAATGCATATAAATATACATGCAATTTTGATTATATAATTATTATCATTATATAATTTGAAAATAAATAACCTGAAGTTAAGAATAGTATTATAAAAAATAAAAAAAATTAAATGATTGGTTTCCTTTGAAGAAATATAAAGAATACTAAAGTGTATCTAACACAACATCTACAATACTTGCTTTTTAAAAACAATTGTTAATAATGCTAAAATATATTGTTTAATTAATTAATAATACATACATATTATATTAGTTTTATTTTCATTTGCTCAGTTAAGATTTTTTTTTTTACAAATAGAATTATATGTAGGTAATGAGTAATAGAATATTCAATAAAAATTAGAGCAAATACTTTAATTTAGTGATTGTTTCATTCCAAGTATTTGTTATATCAAATATAATATAGTATGATCATGGACGGCTGCAGAAAGGAGTTTGCTATTAACTGAAAGGAGACCCTTTGATTCCTCTTGGAGGCCTTAAAGGAACCGAACAGGGCAAATTCCTAATGTCCACTCCATACGTTCTTGTCATTTCAGCTGTTATTACTATGTGATTATTCATATAGTATACGAACATGGATGGGCTGCTCACCAACACGCATTAGCCAGCGTGGTGAGTTTATTGGCTTTTTACCTCCGAGTTTAAGAATATTTTTTCAATATATACAATCATGACAGACAAAAATAAATCATGGCCCTTATTCCCAGGAGGCTGTAAAGTCACCAACCAAGGCAGCGGTTGGTGGCCAAAGGCGGAGGGTGCTAAGAATCCCCTGATTGCGGACTCAGGCTGCCATTTGATGACGACTTTTTATTTAGGTACTTACAACTGCAGATCACTTTCAAGTGAAGGAAGATTGCAAGAGTTAGAAGAAGAACTGTCTTATATTAAATGGGACATTATTGGACTTTGTGAAGTTAGAAGAAAAGGTGAAGAAACAATTGATTTAAAAAGTGGACATATACTCTACTATAAAGGCACAAATATTGGAAATACAAGTGGAGTAGGATTCATTATAAATAAAAAATGGAAGAATAACATTGTGGAGATTGATGGTGTATCAGACAGAGTGGCAAGATTAGTTTTACAACTTAATAGCAGATACCAAATGCAGATAATTCAGGTTTATGCCCCAACAAGTTCTCATAGTGATGAAGTTATAGAAGATTTTTATATGGATGTACAAAAGGCTTTTGATCAGAGTAAACAACATTTTAAAATTGTTATGGGAGACTTTAATGCTAGAATTGGTAAACAAATGAAAGATGAAAATGCTGTAGGTAATTTTGGTTATGGTAATAGAAATGAGAGAGGACATAGACTTGTGGAGTTTGCAGAAAAAGAAAAACTTTATATTATGAATTCTTTTTTTGAGAAAAATGTTAAAAGGAAATGGACATGGAAGCATCCAAATGAAGGTACAGCAGAATTGGATTATATTTTGACTAACAGAAAATACATATTTCAAGATTGTAATGTTCTTAATAAATTTAACACAGGAAGTGATCATCGATTAGTAAGATGTAAGATACATGTTAATGCAAAACTAGAGAGACAAAAATTATTAAGAAAAACAATATTTACAGTTGATATTCCTAATCTTCAGAAACATTCTAATGAATTTAAATTAGAACTTACAAATCGGTTTCAAGTATTAGTAGATTTTGAACATGATTCAGATTTGAATGACATTAATAGGAAAATAAGCGATACACTTTTAAAAACTGCAACAAAGATAGCTGGTAGAAAAAAGCAGCAATTGACCAATAAAATTTCTACTGAGACTAGAGAATTTATGAAGAAAAGAAGGAATATGAGGATATACAACAATGATGCATTAAAAAAGATTGAATATCTCGAATTTTGTAAAATGGTGCGGAAAAGAGTTGAAAATGATATAAGAAAGTATAATTGTGAACTAGCAAGGAAAGCTGTAGAAGAGAATAAAAGTCTAAAGAGTGTAAAACAACATTTTGGTATTGGTAGGAAATTTATATCTGCAATAAGAAAAAAAAATGGCATTATTACTAAAAAGAGAGATGACATCATAAAATGTGTAGAAGACTTCTATCAAGAATTATATAGTAATAAAGAACAAGTGCCTCCTATACCTATTATATCTTCCGAATTGCCCAGAATTTTGAATGAGGAAGTGAGACATGCAATTAAATTTATGAAGAAAGGGAAGGCTCCAGGTAATGATGGAATTGTAATTGATATATTAAAAGAAGCAGGTGAAGAAATAGAAAATTTTTTAGCAAAGTTATATACCAAATGTCTAAATGATAAAGATGTACCAGATGATTGGAAGAATGCAGTATTAATATTAATATTTAAAAAAGGTGATAAAGAAGATATTAGAAATTACAGACCTATCAGTCTTTTATCAGTTTTATACAAAATTTTTACTAAGATAATTACAACTCGTCTACAGAAAACACTGGATTTCCACCAACCAAGAGAACAAGCTGGATTTAAAAGTGGTTTTAGTACAGTAGATCATATCCAGGTATTGAGAGAAATTATAGAAAGGACAAATGAATATGAGTTGCCATTATGCTTAGGATTTGTAGACTATGAAAAGGCATTTGATTCTATAAACATTTCTTCAGTGATTAAAGCATTGGATCATCAAGGTGTAGATCCAGGATATTGTCATATTTTGAAGAATATTTATAAAAATGCAACAGCAACAATTAGATTACATAATGATAGTAGGAAAATCAACATTGAAAAGGGTGTAAGACAGGGTGACTCCATATCTCCAAAACTTTTTACAGCAGTGCTGCAAGAAGTATTTTGTGGATTAAAATGGGAAGCTAAAGGAGTGAAAGTAAATGGAGATTATTTAAGTCATTTAGATTTTGCAGATGATGTAGTTGTTTTTGCAAATAATGCTTTAGAGCTACAGGAAATGTTGCAGGAGTTATCAGATGAAAGTAGGACTAAAGATAAATGTTAAAAAGACTAAAGTAATGTTTAATAGATTTTCTCAAAATATGAAAATAAAGATTGATTATGATGAGTTAGAAGAAGTTAACAGTTACAAATACCTTGGTCAGATTATTAATACAGATGGAAATATAATGGATGAAATTAATCATAGAATTAAACTTGGTTGGAGTGCTTTTGGTAGAAATAACTTGATACTAAAAGGAAATATGCCTATGTGTTTGAAAAGGAAGGTTTTTAATAAATGTGTTTTGCCAGTTCTTACTTATGGATCTGAGACTTGGACACTTAATAGAAGAGCAATACAGAGACTTCAGACCACTCAAAGAAGTATGGAGAGATGCATGTTGGGAGTAACAAGAAGGGATCGAAAACGCAATGTATGGGTAAGAGAACAAACAGGTGTTACTGACCTCATTGAAAAAATTAAAAGACTGAAGTGGAGTTGGGCTGGACATATTGTTAGAAGAGATGATAACAGATGGACAATTGAAATTTTAAACTGGATTCCAAGAGATTGTAAAAGACCCAGAAAGAGACCTCATGTGAGATGGATGGATGAAATAAGAAAGTGTGCAGAGGTGATGTGGAGAAGAGAAGCTAATGATAGGACAAAATGGATTGAACTTGGAGAGACCTTCATCCTGCAGTGGATTGATAATGGTTGATGATGATGATCATGGACTTAGTAGTGCAACAAAAAAAAATCTGCTTGCCATATTTATAGGGTGAGTTTAAATCCAGGTTAAATAAACTTAAAAATTTTTTCATTAGACTTAAGTTATTTTTAAATGGCATAGGCAGATAGCTATCTAGATATTCTTAGTTAGAGTGGAAAACAAGGACGAAAAACTATTCCAAGCTACATAATCAGAAACTGGCAAGTTAGTGAGTAATCCTTTTTCCTTTATTATGGTAGCTATTAGAGAGAACTTTGTTTTTTTAATGAGCAATTTAATTGCTCCTTTTTTTCCTTTATAGAAAAAAATTATATGTGTAGCAATTTGAATTCAGGATAGTTGGATTCAGATTTTCATACAAAAATATTATATATACATCAGATGTGAAGATATCACCCATTCTATAAAAACAAAACTATATGTGGAAAAAGTGTTGTGCAATATTTATATTCGTTAATCTTTCATATAAAATGAAATTAATTATGATTCATATCTAGCCAGAAAATAATTACAAGTATGCTTATTGATTATAAAAAACGTTTAATAATAGTGTTTATTACATTTTTAGCATTTTCAAAAATGCAAACAAAATGTGTTTTATACAAAGTAAGATTATAATTAAATCTATATTGAAGTTAAATAATATTTAAAGACTATGTTGCCACTGTGTACAAGAAAGTTAGTCATCTCATAACACTTAATATGCTGTTTCATAATGAATTTTTTAAAGATCACTTGAATGATCTAAATCATATATTTATTTAAAAAATAGGATGATTATTTTTATTACATTCTGAAATAATGATCTATATTGCTAATTATTTTCTGAAAGATAATTAGTTTAAATAAGTTAGATTTCATTCTTTTTGCATTGCTTATGTTAAATAAAACTTTTTAAAAAATCCGCTTCCTCTTTGCATTTCTCACAATATTTTTTATTAAATTATTTGGCTAAATAATTCTCAAAAAAACAGTCAAAATTTCCAAAAAAATTAATAAAGACTATTGTTAAAAGGGCAAAAAAAGAGAAAGGCTTAGAGAAAACGATTTTCAGTATTCTGACTTTGGATAACTAGCAATAATGACACAAATTTGGTATAAAAATAGAAAGCAAATGCAAAAAAATTGGAATGTTTCCTTTTAATTGAACGGTTATATATTTTTTATTGTTATATGTCAAGATTTCAATTTCTTTAATTTTTTTTTTTATTAAAAAAATGTAAGATTCCCAACTATACAAAAGAATTTGTTTTATGTATATAATATTTTATTTATATATAATAAAAAAACAATATCTGTTAAAGGCTTACCAATTACTTTTAAGCACATACTTTTTTGCAATCTTAATTAGAATTACAATTATTGTAAAAATTCATTAGCACATCTAAAATTATCTATTAAGACAAAACATTATTTCCTGAGTAAAATTGTTACATTTTTTTTTTTAAAAAAAAAAGGGTTTAATATTTTTTTTAGTTTCATGTCTTAAAACTCTTGCAAGAATAAAAAGTAACTTACATTTCTGTAATACTGTGGCTTTACTTAACTTCTGACTACCTTCACTTTGCTGACATGTGGGTACAATCAACTGTAAATCATCATAACCTTTCTGAAATAAGAATTATAATTATTAAACCATTATCATTTAACGTATAATACAACCATACATAAAATAAAATTTTATCTTAGAATATTTATGCAGTTTGCTATTAAATTATTATTGTAAAAAAACTATATTACTATTAAATCCATATTTATTTTTGCATAAATATTTTGAATACATTTATACACTATTATAAAATGGATATTTTTCTAAATAACTAACATATTTTTTTTCTTCTTAATTTATTTTAACAAAAAAAAATTAAATAGATTTTATAAAGAGAGAGCCAAAGTATTTCCAAATATTTACAATTAAAAAATAATAATTTACTTTAATTGCATCCCGACGTTTCTGCTCTGCCTGAGTGTGAGCTTCTCTTCGCCGATCTTTATAAGTCTGAGTGGATTTTGCATCACTGTCATCATCATCTGTAGAGGAAGATGGTTCTCCTATCAGCCATTAGCCCAATCAGAAAATTGAACAGGACAAATGAAATAGTTAAATGCGCAAGCTTCAGAAAATTATTGACAAAGAGCAAGTAATAGAGACATAAGATTACATTTTAGAGCAGCCAACATAATGATGGTCAATGATGGATTAAAGACATAAAAGAATGATTTACACAATTATTAAACATACAATCTTAAACATAAGTAAACAGTAAAAGAATGAAAATATTATTATACAAAATATTTTATTTTATAAAAGCAACACTACAATATATGCCTATTTATTTGTACAAAGGTCAAATCAACAAAATGTAAAACAAACACAATACACATTAAACAATTACTACACTGATTCAAATTTAAATAAAAACTATCCATGCAAATATAGTGCTAGAATCTTTATTTATCAATGATAGATGCCAAAAAAAAAAAAAAAATGAAAGTTCAAAAAAGATGAATGTGTGTTTTTATAATAGTATTTGTGGATCAAGAGTTCACTGTAATGTTAATTTTATTATTAAATTGTTAATAATAGTTTATTTAGTTTTTATTAATTATTTTTGTTACCTTTTTTTTTGTTATTGTTGTATTGATTTTTTTTTCTTTTTAAACAAAATTGTATTATGAATATAATAGACCCAATGTATATTGTTAGCTGAAAATTAAAATATAAAATGTTAAATTATCCCTCATGCCAATGTTATGTTTTTTCAGCAATGCTAACTTGTGAATAAAGATAAAGTTTGAATTTCAAACAGCATGACCAAGAGGTTCTTGATCATTTGCTGCAATGTTGTTAAGTACATTGAAAGATAGACTTATTATCTTTATTCACAAGGTAACATTGCTGAAAAAACATAATGCTTGGTACTTGAATTTTAATATACTTAACAACATTGTAGCAAATGATTAAGAAGAAAGAAGGTAACTTCTAGGTTGTGCTGTTTGAAATTCAGATAGCATTGCTCAAGAACATAATGTTTGGGAGAGTGAATTGACATTTTACACATATTCAATAAGTATATTATGCATAATATTATATTATTAACAATATATATTAATAATTTAATGGAGATTGGCTATTACCAGTGAATTTTGATACTGATGACCGAACTTGTAATCAAGTGCTACGGATACAGAATATATCAAATAATTAGAAGAATGCAATAGTAATATTGCATTATATAAATAAGAAATACAAAAAAAAAATATGATTACAAACCTGACTACTTAACACTTTGGATTAAAATCACTAAGCTGATTTTAAAATGAATCTGTTACTCATTTACATTGGATTGATAGATTACGAAAAGATGTTTAATTCTACAACATTTTGCCTGTGATACAAAAATGGTATGTGGTTATCTAAAAAAAATTAACATTGGTAATAAAATACAAGCTGACTCAATCTTTTCAAAGAATTTTATATCAGTTTAAAGGAAAATATTTTATGGATTCAAATAGAAAGCAAAGAGATTTTAAAAAAAAGAATATTTAAATTAGATTTTTAGATAGTGTGGTACTTTTCAAATAATTCTTTAGAAAAATAATATTGAATGGCTATTAAAAAGGAAGAATATAAAGAATTCTGGAGAATAAATTATAAGTTAACAACTATTCATAACTTGGTTAAATTATTAATACAAACAAATGAAGTTAACCACAAAATTTGAACTTCTAAGGAGTTATGAATAGAAATAATTTAATATTAAAAGAAAACATGACAATTAAAGAAATTTTTTTTTATAAATGTTGTAACAAACAGTTTTATATGGGTTCTTTACTACTTACCAAAAGAGCAATACAGAAAGTTCAAACGACATTGCAATATGATAATAGAATAAATTGATAAATAAATTACCAGTAAAAAAAATGAAATTGAAATGGACATAATCCTAGAAAGGTTGTAAGTAAATGAACAACTGAGTCCTGAAATTAATATCAAGAAATTATAAAACTTCTAGAAAGAGACCACATCAAGATTGTTAAAAGATAATAAAGGTTTGCTGGAGTAAGATAGAAAAAAGATATGGATCAAAAAAAAGTCTTGATTAACATTCTTGCGAGTTCTCCAGCCTGCACAGGATTGATAATTGTTAAAAATGATAATAAAATTATTTATTATAATAAATAGTTTTTCTCCATTTGTTTATTAAGCAAAACAACAAATTGGATAATTCAGCAAGCATAAGAAATGGTGACCATGTGATGTTTAGTGGTTTAAACTGGATAATTAGGTAATACATTGTCTAATCATCCACACTGCTCGATAACGCTGTTGCTAGTGAAAAACAAATAGATATAACATTACCGGGCTGTTTTTTTTATTTTGTTGATTTATGTTTTTAATTTTTGGATTTGTTTGATTTTTTTTTTTGTTTTATGTATATTTCTTAAAAATAAATCTTTTTTTTTTTTTTTTTTGGCTTTTTAAAACATTCTGTCTTTTTTTTTAAAACAAACATATTTTTTTTTTCCGGTCTCTTTTTTTTTTTAAGAAAGTTTTTTTTTTCAGTCTTTTTTCTTGTTTTTGAAGAAACTTTTTTTGTTGTTGTCATTTACCGTGTTTTTATTCATAAACAAATACATAGAAATTGCTTTTTTTACTTTTAAACAAGGCTTTCTTAAGAGCTGTCGTCATAGACACATTTCCAACTCAGCTCCAATACGCTTCTCTGTAAGCTCATCCCGGTTCCAATAATAAATATTCGGCAGCCCTCAAACCACATTCCATGACTGAATAGAATACCTTCGGCGACATTGACGCGATTGACATTCCATTTCAGATGTTTGACAACGCCTTAATTTCATTAAACCCCCATAAAGACAGTTTTTCTGGGTGGGTAAAATATTTTTTTTTGGTTGAAGGAATGCCACTGCATCTGCAGCAGGTAAATCTAAAAACTTCAACACTGAATGGTCGTCTGCCATTTAACTGTTTTGATCTCGAAAAAGTATCAGAAAGTGCACAACTTGATCGTGAACTTTGCCGAATCGTGATTTACACTCCTCATTTAGTGAATTGTGACTCCTGAGAATGAAAGTAGGGGCATTTGAGAATTCGTTACAATTTTTACTAACTCACATAAATTACAATACATTTAACCAAAAAAAAAAAGAAAATCTGTTCTAATATACTTTTCGTCATTACAACTACAGAAACCTTCATATCATATGCTGTACAATAGTCAAGAGTAATGTCTATAGAGAATGTCGCAACTCATCACTAATAATGTTCACATGCTAGCGATGTTGGGTGAAGGGTGCACTTCAACAACATCTTAGTGTTTGAACAGTTTACAGGCCGTAATATCAATGAACGGCCTTGTAAACAGCATATTTCTGTGCTTTATGCATAGAAACAATTGCCATCAAGCAGTGTGGATAAACAGACGATGTATTATCGATAATTATTAGAGAGAAGTTCTAAAAAAAATTGATTTTTATTTATTCTTACATTGTAATTGAACTGAGGATCACTTACAATTATTGGTTATATTTAAAAATCAAGAAAAGTTATACATCAACTTTATAATTAGCAATAAAGAATTTGACTGATAATTAAATAAGTACTTTTTTTTTTAATTAATCTGATAAAAAAAACTAGATCAAAAATCAATACATACTATAAATATTATTTTCTCTTATAAAAATTTTGTTCTTGCTATCTCTTGATCTATAATATAGATATTTTTTATAATACATAGTATTTTGGGTAAATGCAAAATTCCATTTTTAAATTTCAGATGATTTATGCATAATATCTATATTGTGTTTATAAATTACCATATAATGCAAAATGCAAACACCAAAATTTATATATATGATTTAATTACCTGTATTGTGAGCTGATGAAGATGTATGAACTGAACCTGTACTACTAGTACGGGAAAAGGTAAAATGATGACCTCCAGTCGGACTTGTAGCTTCTAGTTTTTCTAAATCATAACCTATAAAAAACGATATATTTGCTTACAATATATATGTTATAAAACACACATATATCTGTGTTACATGTTTCATAATTTTAAAAAAAAAAATATTATGATTAAATTTATTTAAAAAAATAGTTAAAGACAATTATTTAAGTAGATTTTAAACACAACTTTGTAAAAAAAAAAAAGATTGCGTTATATTGTTTGTTCTTTTAAAAAAAGAATGAAGTTTTAGTATAGAGAGCAGGTGGGGTAAAAATCTCAAATAAAAGATTAGTCTCTCCTTTTTAAAAAAATTAAGAAAGTAAAATGTATAAAATAAGTAAATATGAAAAATCAGAATAAAAATTAGTTTGTAAAAAAAAACTTTCAAAAATGTAATTAGTTTAAAAGATTATTGACTGGATTAATTAAAAGAAAAACTATTTCATAAAAGTGATAATAGATTAATCTAAGAAAAAGATTAGATAACGTGCAATGTAAAAATCAATTAGATTAACGAAATGTAAAATTTAAAAAAAAAAGATTAAAGTTATGGTCAAAATTAAAAATAATGATAAGAAATTAATACAATGAGAGAAAGAGTGTATAAAAATTACAACTGTCTATTGTTATATTATTCCGCTCTTAAATCTGTGAATCATTCCAATTTTTATTTTGTGATTGATTCATTACGTTATTCACTGCTCCAGAGATTCAGAAATCTAAGGACAAATAGAACCATTCATTACTGCTGTGGATAATACTACTGCAGAAACCATTGATCTAGAAACATGTAGTGCTAAATCGCTTTAGAAGTGTTCGATTGGGCTTCAGGTCCCAAAATCCTTTGCAAAATCGGCTGTCCTACTTCAACCCTCACTAAAAACTGATGCCAAAGTTATGAAACAGATGCACTCGCTCCTCTTTCTCTCCCCCATTGCCAAAACAAAAAATAGAAAACAAGCCCTGAAACTATCAATGGAGACCAAAAAGACAATTGGTTGGAAATTGACAATGAAATCTGGGTAAATATATTTTGATCACTATCTATAGACACTTTATTTTAAATGAAATGAACTTTAATTAATGAAGAACTAGTATAAAAATTAGCCGGTTAATTATTTATATTTCTTTATGTAAAACATTAGATTGTTATCATATTACATATGTGTGCTTGAACAAATATTAATGTTTTCTTAAGTATTATTGGTTTATTCTCCCTATCTCGTCACTGCTTCATCATTTATTTAAAGAGATAAATGTTCATATGTGTTAAGTAAATGTGCCGGATCCTGATTAAGAGTAGGAGCTAGCTTGGGATATTTCAAGCACTGGATTGTGCGCCTGTTGTCCGAAGCATGCCGACTATATAACATATGGTTGGCTGGTGCCTGATTTTGATCCTCAAAACAAATAAAATGCTTTGGATAGCAAGGTTTTGCGCCAGCAGTCGAGGTGGACCATAGTCAGCAAATATGGTCGTGTTATGCTTTGTATAGCACGATCTGGCCGTGGGTATCGTTGATGGTTATGCTATCAATGGTATTCTCCCCTCTGCTTGAAGGACTAGTCCATCACCACAGTCACAAAGTTGCCAAAAGTTAGTTACAAAATTTTAAAAGTTACAATAAATGTGCAACTTCGACGGACCCAGTTCAATATATATATGATTTTAGCTATTTTAATCATTCATATGGAATATCAAATATAATATTGCATAAAACAGAAATCATGAATTAATCTTATAAAATTGACTATATTAATGCTAATTATAAGCACATTAAGCTATAACACAGGACTACCATTTCCAACACAAAATGTTTTTTTTGTAAAACAGAATTTGAGTGTACATGTGTGTGAGTACTGATGATTGCAAATATGTTATAAGGTAACTGTAGTTTAATATTGCTTAACTGATACAGGAAATTTCATAATTTTAACTCCAGTTTTGATTTATGAAACAAATATTGCAGTAACTACACAATGGAATACTATGATAATGCAACAACAATTTATTATCATCAGTATAATAGGTCTAAATCTTAACTGATATATTCTAGGATGCAAAAGATCATTTCTATAATTTTTTTTTTAATGGTCATAAAATAATGAATGTGCAATATTATTTAACTTTTCTTTCAAAAAAGGGAAAGTCAGATATCTACGCTAATGTCAAAAAAAAAAAAAATAATAATTTTCAGTTTTACTTTCTCTTAAGACAATCTTCAATTCTTTTTCTGATGTTTTGATAGTAGAAATTTTACTGAAAATGAATTAAGTTCTAATGTATCATCCACTATATAGTATTGATTTGACTTCACTGATTATCATTTGTTTAGCTATTCTGTAAGGTATAATGCATTAATAAAATGGCAGATTTGGGCTCAATATCTATAGGCCAAGGCTTCAGTTATTACTTTCAATGCATGAACTTTTTACAAACCCCTGAGCAATAAACTATTTGATTATTTTTTGCTCTGCATTATTTAGAGAAATGCTAAAGTAATGGATTCTAGAATCTAGCTCAAGTTATTAGAATGTAACTTAATTTTGCCACTGTTAGAATTTGAATTTCAAATCAGTTTTGATGTGAACTCTTGAATAACAAACCATTCAATTGTATTATTTTATTAAATACTCTATTATCTGCAAATAATCTTTAATTAGTTAAAAAAGTCTTAGTTTTGCATTTTTTTTTAATATGTTAAATAACCATTAAATTGTTTTAAATACTAGGAAACAAAATCATTCGAATGTATAAAACTTTATTAATACCACATTTAAAAATATACATTTACTATAAGTATTTGATTTGTATTTAATATTTCCAATAGGAAAATTTATATAAAAATAGCATAATCATAAATTTTATCTGATTTTCAATAAACATTACCTCAATCTACGTATATTTTGATTACATATACAACTTTACAATTATTTTAATATATAAGTAATAACAGAAATAATTATAAAAATATTAACGCTACATATTCTTGCAATTTTTTACATTTATCACATTCTTAAATCATTACTTTTTAACATAAACTACATGAATTATTTCATCATATACACATAAAGATTACTCATAAAAAATAATTTAATGTATTTTATTTTATGTTGGGCACTGTACATTTCGTTGTAAAGTTATATTTTTTTATTTTTGGTAAGGAATCAAATTAAAACATTTACATTAAAATAATTAAACTAGATCAGGAACATTTACTAGGAATTGTTTATAATGTTTTATTCTACATAAGGTTTTTTGATCTTACTATGAAATTACCTTCATGGCAATCTCACTAAGTCTGAAATAATTAGTGAAATATAGATAGAATCCCTTGAATAAAGAAAATTAATATCACATTTTTCCTGATAAAATGACCCACTTAATTCATTATCAAATTCAAAATATGCACAAATGTTATTAAATTTATCACTTCCTTTATTTTTCTGTAATATTTTTTATAAATACAATTTGTCCACCTTACTTCAAACACTTTTTAGCAAAAATTTTATTGTGTATATATTTCGACTCTCCTGCAGTCATCTTCAGAATCACCTCTATCTCAATATTTTGGGGGGAAATTTTTAAGAAATTGAGATAGAAGTGATTCTGAAGAGGACTGCGGGGCAAACGAAACATCAGTGTGTGTGTATATATACAATATAAATTTTTTTGCTAAACAGTGTTTGAAGTAAGGTGAACTTAATAAAATTTACATAGCATAATATAAAACTTGTTATCCTTTTCATTTTTGTTTGCAATAAATTAGCCAAAACATTTTGAATGTTGGCTAAAGAAAAGGTCATTAACAAAAAAAAAAAAACAATATCCAACTCTCAGGCAAGTGAATACTGTATTTAAATAGCTAATTAAACTAATTGGCACTTCATCAATAAATACTGCAGTATACCCAATCAAACCACAAGTGTTAGGATTCTCTAAGCTCAAACACGCAGCTATATTTAATAAAAATAAATATATATAATAAACCTTTTTTAGCTAACATTTGAAACATTTCGGCCAATTTATTATTGCATAATATCCACTTTTAGTAAATTTTGACAAAATTCTGTATTTCTTTTAAAATCCTCTAGAAAAGGCATTATTCCAAGTTATAGCTCCTCTACTATGATTACTTATAACTTACTAATATATTAGTTTATTCTCTTCCAGATGAAACTTATAATCTAACTTACTTATTCAATACATTGTCTATCTGCTGTGTGAAAACAATATCAAAATCCGCCTTATCCTGCATTAGAACAATCCTCAATAAAAACATTAATAATAAAATTAATTGAATATTCTAGCAACTTTGCCCAATTCATCTCTGAATCAGACTTTTCAGCTAATTGATTTTAATCTTCAATCATTTCATCCAAAAATTCATATCAAACATACTCCTGAATCGTTTCCTACTAAGAAATAGAACACAGTTGGTTTTATCAATTAAATCATAATTGGAATACATATTTATTGTTCATCAGATGGAAAATTATCTAAATTAACCATAGATGGATGATGAGATTGCCATGGTTCATTGTCAGACAATAAGTGTTCCATGGTAACACTTATATACTTTCATATATTTAAAGAGAATTAAAAGAAAAAATGGAAAGAATGTCTACTTCATATGAACTATTAACACATGTATACCAAAAAATTCCTAGTAGAATAAATTGGTTATCAATAATAATACAATGGGGTTTATTAAATCCCAATAAATCTGTTATCCATTATATAAAGAGGGATGTAGCTATAGAAAGTAAGAAAACAATTTATAAAAGTTGGATTAGAAATAGCTTATGAGATTCAATTCATTCAAAATCAGAGAAATTCAAAATGCTTACAACTGCTTTCATTCTAAATAGTTTTTCAATCACTATATTTAATGATCAAACTGAATAGCTTTATCACATAAAATATTTTTTAATCAGCATATCATGCCATTAAACACCATAATATGACTTGGCATGATAATAAGTTAAAAAATAATAGCAGACTAAGAAAACTATTTTTAAATAATGGGCAATATCTTATCTCTTGTAATCTATATTCCTTGCCATATTGCTCATATTATTTAAATAAGTTATCTTCACTAACAAGTTTAAGTTAATTTTCAAATTCTTGGCTATCAAAAACATCCATGAAGTCACTTTAAAAGCCTAGTGAACTTGTTGGTTTTTCATTTTTATTCAGTTGAAATATGACTTCCGCTATTTACTCTATATCTAAAACATACTAGATTACTAAAAATATTTTTTACAATTATATTTAATGCTATTTTACTTTTAATTAAAAGTTTAATACTATCAAATACAATGAAAATTTAATCAGAAACAACTGAAAATGTTCTTTTTATAAATTACAATCCAATTAATATGATTATATAAAATAATCATATAGTTTATTGCTCAAAAATTTATAAGAAGTTTGAGCACTAAATGTGACAGAGCCGGACCATTATTCCAGAGCCTTAAATTCCAGTCTGCCACTCTTCCACTATACTGAAATACACAGGGCAATATGAATATAATTATCATTGAAGTAAATTACTTTTGACATTGCACAAGTTGTTCTGCTGTGAATTAATAAATATATACTTGGCACAATGCCACTTTTACATCCTTTGCATAAAAACATCAAACAAGAAACTCTTCATTAGAATAATTTGGACCAGAATATTAAAAAACCATCAAGGCTGTTTTAAAGGTACTTTGTAATCCAATTTCCTCTAGCAATGTGATATTTATCTGTAAATTTATGCTACAAAATGTTGTGCTATTTTTTCTTAAAAAAATTTTTTTTTTAATAATAGCTTCATCTACTAAGAAAGGTGAGAACTGATTAAAAAAGTAGATAATTTTTTGAAAGTATTTATTAATGACAATAGTAAATAACCAAGAATGTTCAGTAATATTAGCAAAGTTCTCACAGTTATTAAAATAAAGTGTGTTTGATTTTTAATATACTAACTTGTTAACTTTTTTTTTTTTGCTTTATTTTTAAATGACTTCTTGATATAATAAATTGTTCCAAATAGAATAGAATAAAATGTAGACTGCAAACAAATAGATGTGGATGAATAGCTAAGATATCAAAATTATTAAAATTAGCATCCAATCATACATAAGCTACAAGAGAGAAGAGTTCAAGACAGTCAATTAGTAAGCAATATTTCATATTAAAGAGAACAAGATATAGTTTTGGATTGAAAAAACTAAGATAACCTATAAGATGTTGTCATCGATTTTATCAATAGTTGCAAGTATTCCAAAATGGTGATTGTAAATCCTCATAGGTAGTGACTGTTCTAAGCTATCACTTGCACTCAGAATACCAGAATTTGAAAGCAGTTGTTTGGTATCAGTGACTGCAATAATATTCTAGGAATCATAAAGAATATAAGCAGATATTAGTCTAAAAGGATTTATATGACAGACAATAATGTAAATGAAGATTGGAAGAGATAGAATAGAGCTGCTGGCAACTTTACTAATGATTTCCAATAAATACTCAAAAGATATGAGATACATGACAACAGGAATGGTGTTAAGTTCACTGATAAAATTTGATGTGTATATGTTTCAATTATCATTAATTCTGTATATGTTAGATAATGGAAAATGTATCATTTTCTACCAGGTATTAATATATTTATATGGTGCATCACCACTTATAGTAATTTATTCCTATTGGTATATGAATGAAATTTTATAAGTCATATTGCTATCTTTTCTGAAAAATAAGCTTGCAATAAATTTTCCATAAAAATAATGCATTTTCAACATCTAACATTTACCAATAATTTCTACTTATAAGGCAGAGAGATTAGACTAGGTAAAGACTGCAAATATATATTTTTTTTAATCTGGTACTGTTATAAATTATGGAACCAGACAAATAATTAAAAGTGATTATCACTAATTGCTAATGTTCAAAGCTGTATTGCATTACAAATTATAATGGTCAAAGAAAATAATGATTATGTCTTATTCGTCTAAGGTAATACTTTGTAAATTGAATGGCATATTATTCATGAATGTTTTATGCATGTTTTTCACTTCATTTGCATTATTTTTTCTCAATGAAGCAATTTTTAGACCTAAGCACGAAAAGATTTAATTAAACCTACTATTTGTTTTTATGTGTGTGTGTGTGTGACATCCATGTATGTAAAACAAAGTGCAAAATCTACATTATGCATATATTTGGGGAAAATTATAAGAATATTAAATGTTTTAACAGCCAGCTGTAAAATATTAGTATTTTTATACAATGTGATTATATTTAAATAATCTACCTTCATCTTTCTTGACAGCTATTTATATTAAATTTTAATTCTTTCATCTCCCCCCCCCCCCACACACACACACATTTATCTTTTAATTCTTTCACTTTCACTCAAAACTCATCTGGATCAATATCAATTACAACAAAAACTTTAAATCAGTTTTGATACTATTTTAAAATACTGTATATAGGAATGTTCTAGATTATATCAAGAATATTGGATAAATAAGTTCTTTTTCATTATCACTTGCATGATTAATTTGTGAAAACTATCAATACTAAAATTGAAATTTTCCATCATTATGAATCAAGAATATAATCAACTTAATTCTTATGAATTCAACTCAGTAATGATAACATGCATAATTAGCACTTTGATAATTTAAAAAATTTCTGACAATAAAATGATCATTGAATTCATATCAATTTATTAGTAATTATCCAGTTACATTCCTGCTTGGTTTTTCCTTCTTTTCTATTTCTTTCTCCAGAATTCTAATTACCATTTATTAAAATATACACCTGACTTCATGTTAATAAAACTTTTCCATTTTTTTCTTCACTTGCTTGAATTGGGTGAGTATAGACTTTTACTAATGTTGAAATTATATCACAAAATTGAATGATAGTATTTCTATGTTGTAGTCCAAAAAAAAAAAATGTTTGAATATCACCACAAGAAAATAAAGTAACTATAATTATTACATTTTTTATATGATTATAAAAATAATGTAAAGATATAAAAATAAATATCTAAATATTATTATTGTAAAGTGATTAAAATTTTCTAATTATTATTTTGATAATATAACAACAAAAAAAATATAGTTGTTTAAAAGGAAGTAAAAATCAATAAATACAAAGGTAATCCATAGATCTGTTGAAAAATAATTTGTATTGAATTATTGTAGTCAAATACAGGCAAAATGATGGCTATAAGGAGTTGTATTGCTCTTAATATATAGATTAAGTTATTAATAAAATATAATCATTATAATTACATAAATATATTAAACTTCTTTTCTTAAAAATATATTTATAAGAGTACAAATATTGTAGTTTACAATCAAACTTATACTGACATTTTGTTCAACTTCTTTTATCACTGATAACTTACATGTTATTTGACATTTCCATTTATCTAAGTATTTGATGCTGTCGTTTATATTGGATAATCAAAATTCCATTGCTTATATAAATAAAATGGAATGCTAGAAAAAGAAATGAAGAAAAAATAAAAATGTTAAGTATCAAAAAAATATTTTTGAAAATGATAAGAAAAACAGAATGTATCTAATAGAAGCAATCCAACTCCTTTTACTCTAACCATATTGAATAATCAATATTTGTAGTTGATATAAAGAATATCAAAATATACAGTAAGCTCATCTTAAGAAAGTGACTAAAAAAAAAAAGATTGATTTGAGTGAATGTCATAGATTAGATTTACATGCTTTATAAAGAATGTGTACAAAAAGCTCAAAATCTGACATGATGAAAAAACATAGTAGTTAACTAAATTTCTTGAAAGGAGATGATACTTGGATGTGAAAAAAAAGTATAAGTGCAGAATATTTTTGTGTAATATTTTATTAAAGGTAAATATGCATGTTATATGTGTAAATCAATAACATTAGTAAATATATATTTAATTAAATCGAAATGATTTTGCCTTTTCATAAATGCGCCTATTAATAATTTATAAAATAACTCAACAATATCGAGTTGCATAAATCCTATGCACTTAATAAATAAATTTAAACATTAAATATATATTTTTATATAAAAACTTGGTTTTTCTTCCATGATACTATATATTCCATCCATATGTGATGTCACACAATCATACAAAAATATTCAATCCAAAGGTAAATCATATAGTCACAACATTAATGTTTATGTGTACATGCATATATATATAAACACATTTATATAATTTTTATTAAGTTGTTAAATATTAGCTTATGATATAAATCTCAACCAGATATTTACCATGATCAAAACTAGAGTCAGCAAAACTATTTTCAGCCATTGAATAGTGATTACCAAGCTGGAAAAATGTAATAAAAAAAAAATTTGTAAATCTCACTAAAGCATTAATAATCATAATATTAATAATGATGCAATTAATAATAATATCTATACATTCATAGTCCTATGTTTATATCATTAAGTCTATAATTTATTGTTTGCTTGTAATTTATAGCTTATAATAGATACAAATAAGTTTGAATATTAAATTTATTTGTATATTTTTATTATAATTTTAATATAAAAAGTTGCAATTACAAAAGTATATACTATTTCTAAAAATTTTACACTTTCTACCATTGTTATATGAGGTTACTTGAACTCATTCTTCAATGCCAAAAAAGTCTGTAAATAGACTCATTTTGAGTCTAATAATGGAATGATAAACTGATTGATCCCCAAATATTTAATGAATTGCATCATCCAGAAGAGAAATAAAATTTGCTTCTTTTCGGTTAGAACCAATATCTTAAGTCTATTTCTTGATCCAATATTATGTTTTACTAGTATATATATATAAAGATGATTGTCTAATAATTATAAAAAAAAGATCTGGTCAATTTAAAATCTTTTCTTTTTCTCTTTTTTAAAAATATAAGTACAATATTGAGATTTTCTTAGTTTCTGGCAGATTGTTTCAATATTTAACAGAAATCTATAAAAGATAGCTAAGAAAATTGAAGTAACTTCTGCAAAATATACAATACATAAATTGAATTATTTAACAATTAGACAAATAAATAAATTGTAATTTCAAAAATATAGTTTAAAGATATATTGAGAGAAGTAAGGTAAAATTATATTAAAGATTAAAACAAAATTTGAGATTCACTGAAGTAAAACATAAACATGAACAGGCAAAAAAAAACTTTACATTTTCTAACTTTGATATTAAGAAATATTAATTTTGAAATATAATTACATTAATTTTACTATTTATTAAATTCACTAGTAATGCGTTTGCATTCAACATTCAATATAGTAGTATTATACTATTACAATAATCTGTTTATTTAAAATAAATGTGTTTTATTCTGTAATTACAAATACTAAATAGTGGGATAAAGCATTTAAATAAAAGAACAGCAAAGATGTGATAAAAGTTGATAAATAGTGTCTCAAAAATCTAATATTGATCTTGAAATATATGTAATAATGTTTCAATTTTTATCCTTTATATCATTTTTTGTAGTTGGAGAGATTACTAATCATGTAGGCATCATAGGAAATAGCTCTCTCCTCACATCACACTTATTCCAGTTATATATCGTCACTGCTATTGTCATTGCCATAAAGTAAGTCAAGAATATTGCATTTTATAGTTGCATAAAAAAAAAGCCGAATAATTATTTTTATTTTTTGAAGTAAATTAAATATTAAACGCCAAAATCTATCAAAGATATCCTATAATATGAAAATAATGTTATGGCACAAAAGTGTGAAGTATAAAAAAGAAGTCAAACACCCAAATCCACTGTTAATAATAAAAATGAATGGTCTTCCCTAATAATTTGGCTATTTGATCAATAAATAAATAAAATACAGTAAAATGCCATATAATAATCAGATTGTAATAGAAAGGCAACACTAAAAACTAATGTTCTGAAAGAAATTTTGTTGCTTCATGTGCACTGCCTGTCCAAATACTCAGAAAATTTGATTATAGCATTCTTAATGCCCTTTTAAACAAATACCTAAATAGTCTACAGAGACGTTTTTTTATGATTAGTAAGACTAAAAGAAAGTGGGTTATGTGAAGTTTTTTTTTACTTTTTTCTAGCAGCATTAAAAAAAAAAAAAAAAGATCATGATGAAAATAATATTACTGTATTTCGAAAAAGAACTTGCATATGATTACTGATAACTTTGAGTGTGCGCATGTTTATATATATATATATTTAATAAACAATATAAACACTACATATATATTATTATTGTAATCGATAGAAATGCTGATTTATAGCATACTCTTGAGCAATGTGAATTTTACAGTTTTGTAGCCAAAGTCCAGTGAAAAATAGCAGACCTTATTCTCTTCCATTATACATGTATTTCAAATGTAATCATTCTTCTAAGATGGGGCAAATGTCCTACAAATTAATATTTCTGAATGACTACAATAATAATATATTATAGTGACTGGGATGGTTTGCCTGTTAGTAAGTGAGATAGCAATTCTCTTTCTCCTATATAAAGTATCACAGCATGCAGATCAGGTGTTTAAACTCTGGCTTATTTGAGTGAAGTGCTAGGATTTAAACTACATATATGGTGATAGAGGAAAACATATTTTGGCAATATTTTGACTTATATTACAAAATTTAAAGTATTCAGAAATGCCCACAAATAAGCATTTCTGAGTGGTTAAGCAATATATGTATGTGTGTTGTGTGAACATGTTCATATAGTATACATATATATATAAAGATTTAAAATAAGGCATACGTTTTAATAATTTTAAAAAATCATGCAATTAGTATTAGATCAAAAATGAAGAGCGGGGAGGACTATTCTAACATGCTTAAAATAGGATAATACATATAATTAAGTGCAAATAACTACATGTGCAAAAATATATGTATTAAATTATAAATAAAATTCTCAATGAATACCTTCTAAATTATTTTAATACAAATGCTGAGAAAATGAGGATTTCCTTGTTAATGAAGACTCCTGTGAGTAAGCTGTGAAGTTAAATAGAACAGGATGGGAGTTAATAAGGAATTTAAACATAACAAATACCAGCAAAAATAAATAAAAAATAAAATTAATACATATTTTTAATTTTAAAATTCCATATAGGCAATAATAACAATACTCCACAACTAATTAATATATAGTTTTATTTAGTTAGTTAATTAGCAGGCAGAAAGTTCTGAAGTTATTACATAATTAATGGATACCAATTTTTCAAAAGTGAATTAATAACTATTTAGCTATTAAAATTGTGGCTAATAATCTAATTAAAGTATTTTGATGAATCCAACTAAAAACTATTCTAGAAATTATATTCTCATTTAAAAACTATCATCTTCTATACATCTTTATTTTTAATACTAACATTCATTCAATGTCCATATATTATTTTCAACAGTATCACTCTTCATTTCTTAAGCAATCATATTTAAATTTATTAACAATTCTGATGTAATATATATAACATCATTTCCATGAGAGAGATTTAATAGTTACTTTTTCTTAAAATATCATATTTTTTATATAGTTTATTGTTAATAACCCATTTCCCATTAATTTTGATCCCTATATATGTATATTTCTTCACTTTTCTATATTTTCCAATTTTATCTTTGGCATAAAAAAAAACATCACATGATCACAATTTACATAATGCTATTCAGGATCAATTTTTTTTTTCTCTTTATATATTTATGTGATCTAGGGTAAGATTTAATGATAAATAGATGTCAGATAATAATGCTTAATAAATCCCTATCCAGTGTTGTCATATTCAATATCCCCAGACTATTTACTAAATTATGGCTTTCATCACTGAGGAACTTCAAATCTGAGAGCAATATACCTGGATCTTTTGAATCTAATGCACTTTTCCTCTAAAAGCTTTTATTTTTTTGTTTTACTTTCAAACTCTTATCCCAAGCTAAAAAATATATTGTTTTCACGCAAAACCAACTTGCTTTATAATTATATAGATCTGAATATCAGTTTTATGTCTGTATACTACGATATTCTTGGTGTTTTAATAACTATAGTCACCTCTGTCCTCTGGACAAGATTAGTATAAAACTAAAGATATCACATGATTCTAGCTTATATAATGCTCTTCAATAGCAAATTCTTTTTCTCTCACCATGATTACCTACTATATTGCTTTGGCATCCAATAAATATTAGATGATAATGCTTAATAAATTTCTATCCAGTGCTATTTTATCCATATCAATAGACTAGCTTCTAGCTTATAACTTTCAACACTGAGGAGCTTTGGATCTGAGAGCAGCACATCCAGACCTTTTGAATCTAATGCACTTTTACTCCAATCTAAAAAAAAAAAAAAAAACATTAATGTTTTCAATCTAAGCCAGCTTGCTTGTATAGTTATGAGAATGTGAAACTATTTCAATATTTATAGATTATTTTGCATTAATTTTGTAATAACTATAGGCACTTCTATCATTTGGCATGAAGTGGCATAATCATGGTAAGAAAAAAAAAATTTGCTACTGAGCAGCATTGTGAAAGCTGGAGTCATGTGATGTCCCATTGATTTATATTAATAATGACTGACACAAGGATAGAGATACCTATAGGACAACATAAAAATAAACACTGAACTGGCTTCAGATCTATACAAATACACAAGCAACTTGGTTTAGATTGAAACATTAACATTTTTCAATTTGGGCTGGTAGCTTGATAGTAAAAGAGATAGATGATGAAAGTTAAAATAAAGATGCAATAGACTATAAAGATCCAAGCACACATTTCCAAGATTCAAAGCTTCTCATTAATGATAGTTATAAGTTGGAAATTAGTCTGGGAATATTGGATAGGACAATACTGAACAGGAATCATCATTTGCATCCATTGATTGCTAAAGCTTACCCTAAATGGAATAATCATGATGAGATAAAAGAATTTATTTTCATTATTGCTCACATTCTCAATTTTATTTATCACCATTTATATTTGAAAACATGATATTTCTCTTCTCCTCAAATATTTCTGAAGATCAGATTCATAACTTTCTTTTTTCATTAAATAAGTAATTGAATGATTTATTGTGCAAGAATTCATAAAAAGTTCAAGCATCAAAAGTAATAGAATTGGATAGTTATTCATAGGTTTTGAGCTCTGCCACCCTAAACTGCACCAAACCATGCAAGATTTTTTTTCTTAGAGAAAAGCATGGAATAGCTCAGATCACTAAAAGCTAAAAAAAAAAAAACCAGATAGTTAAAATACAGAAAAATAACATGTCTAAAAATCAATTGATTGAATCATCAACTAGTGTAAACATTAATTTAAGAAAAGTCAATTTAAAATATCTACATTCTCAGTAGATATAATTTTATATATTAATATTTTTAATGGAAAATAAATTCTATATATTTAATAATTTTTTAATAAGTAATCTCTTATTAGATTATTTTTATAAAAAAATATACTTTTTAAACAAAAGACATCTGTCTTATTGTGAAAATTATATTTTTCTGTTACAGTAAATAAAATATCCAATAGTTAGGGTGACATCACATAAAAACAGATTAGTTTTTGGCAGTAAGAAATGAAGGACAATCTATTTCTAATTTATCTATATACATTAAAAATAATTATTCGTTTTAGATATAGATATTATATATAGCTTTCCAAATACAGCCAAAAATGAATATTCAAAAAATTAATTAATTTTCGCCTTTTAAAAAAAAGATTAGATATTAATACTTTATATCATATTTATAAATAAACAACATCTTTTTTATATGCATAAAATAGTGTTATTAATTCCATTCTTTTGTTATCACATATATTACTTACAGATTGAATAGTTATTGCATATGTGTATAAAATCTATTTATATTATATCGATGTTTAACATACAAAAAAAAAAAACAATTTAAGAAGTTTAATCAAATTTTTACTTTTTTAAATCTATTGGATAAAGAAACTATTTATATAACTGTTTAAAATTTCTTAATATTCTTTGAGATTAAAAAAAATAATTACACTATAATAACTATTTCTGCAATACAAATACAAAAAAAAAGCTCTCATCAATAAAACTTCTAATTTCACATTACTAAATTGCAAAATATTATTTTAAAAATATATTGAGGCAATCCAGTCAAAATGGCTAGATTATTGGAGGAAGAAAGATAAACTGATTAAAATCAGCAATAAACAAAAGAAAGTAAATTAAAATTAGTAATAAGCTGTCAGATTAAATTTCATCAGTCAAATTCAATTGACTGAAAACATAAATGTATCTAACTAATTACTGCCTTAGACTAAAATCTTTAACTTAAAAAGAAAATATTGTAAAACAATTAGAAAGGCATAAGTGAGTGTGAGAAAAACATAAACATATGCATTAAACAAATAGATTTGTTTTATATTAATAATTTCAATTTACTTAAATAAAGCCTACTTGCTGAAAACAATACCAATAATAAACAAAAAAAAAAAAAAAGGAAAACAAAAATAATATTATGTATAAGAATACAAAAATAAGTTAATATTCTTTATATATATTGATGCATTTTTTATTTCATTCTGTAGTTAAATGATGAATATCAACATGATGATAAAAGACATTAAAAAAACTCTGGAAAACTAAATAATGCAGAATTTCTTAAAGGAATTGTTCTAAATTTCACAATGTAAAAAGTCTTACCATGTTTCAAATAGATGTTAGGAATTCTGTAAGAAATTTCACTAATGCTTTTAAAAACTCTATTTAAGGTAAAAAGAAAAAGGAAAATTCTTCTTAATTTTGAAATTAGTTATATAAAAGTAATTTTGTAGTTAAGAATTATTAAAAACAAAAAATATGAATGATTTTTATTCATTAAAAATTGTACAGTCCTTATTATGTTGATTTATCCTTTAACTACTTTTGCAAGAAACAAAATATCATTAAGATTTTTTAATAGTTTTAAAAAAACATGAGGAGAGTTATAAACTGTGTCAAATTTTGCACAATAACAAATTTTGTTTGTACAGCATCCAATGGTCTACTATGAGTGATTGTTAGAGTTTTAAATAACACTGCCAAAGTTTAGAATTGGAAATACTAAAGAATTAAAAAGATGACCATAAGTTTCTCTATTAAAATTTTTTACTCCCCTAAAGATGCAACCCACAATTTTAAATAAATATTTAAACAAGACATTTATTTTATATAGCACAATGTTTTTTTTTATAAACTGTAATATTAATAAGCCAATAAGCTAATGCACATGTGCTTTGTAGATGTAACTATATAAATGAATATTACAGTTTATAGAAAAAACATCGTGCTATATAAAATAAATGTCTTGTTTACATATTGTACCAATTGGAATGAAAGTGAAGATCGAATCTAACCGCAAAAACAATATCTGCACTACAAGGGCGCCATCTAGGCATTTGAGCCTAGAAAAATTTATAGAGTAGGCAGATACGCGCTGTTAAGATTCCACTTTATTTAAATATTCCGATCGTTAGCCCAAGTCACTAGCTCAGCGGAGACGCAGAGATAAAAATCTATAAATTTTATATCTTAAATATCAAAGAGTAAAAGCCACTGCCAGAAATTAACATATAAAAATATTTATTTACGCACATATAAAATAATATTTAAATTTTGAGGAATAAGTTTAACATTTTAGATTTTTATATTAACTTTTAATTTTACATTTAACTAATTTCAATGAGTTTAATTATTATTTAGATAGTCAAGTATGAATAGACTACATAGATCTGCATTTGAAAAGAAAATATTCTTCCCTGATTTAACCTTAGGCAACAAATTTCGCAACCAAATTGGCGCCAATCCATCTGATACATTCATGTATTCAATGTAGCATGATACGACAACACAAAATACTATATTGTCAGGAATGTACATCTGAACAATAAGTAGAAATAGAGAAGACATTGACTCTCCACCAACAGGAATGTGACATCTGTTGGCAAGTAGAACAATAAACAAAAAACTCCATAGGAATGGACTGCGGTCTTCTGCCAACTTACAAACCCATCCATAGGCAAACAGAGGGTGTGTGGCGTATATCTATAATCCTGCCCGTAGCGGACCTCATACTACATCTACTAATTACACAAATATATCCAATCCATTGAACCAATTCAACTACGAAATGAATAACCTAAGATTACCCTCCCTTAATACAACTTTACAAAACTATATAGCCATTCACGCCCGACTTAATTTTAACATTTAAATACGTTCGCACAGATTTGTTTAAAAATGTTGGGTATAGATCGATTACATAGATTCCACGGTCAAAAACATTTCAAAATAAACATAAACGATCAAAATACAAAATTATTGATACCGACAATCGCAGAGGGAAACTTATAAGTAACCCAATAGTATTCACCATAAGATACTTGCGTTGTCACCAATAACTTAAAAGACATCCGAATAAATACATTTTAGATACTCACCGTAAGGTATCATTATTTATCGAATGTCTATATATTTTGATCAAATATGAAAACCAAAATATAATTAACCGCCAACGAATCCATGCAAGCGTCTATAAACAACTTAAATTTCATACATTTAAATAATCTTTACAATAAGAAAAAATAAAATAAAATGGAAATGATGTTTATCAATCGGAAAACATATAAAATTAAACATTATTAATTTGATTTAAAAACTTACAAAAGTCAGATAAGAGTCCGTTTTAACATTTCAGTTGGCTTGTTTATCAATTTGTAAAACTTGACGAAAGTTCTTAATTGATTTTAACAATTGTTCATTTCATATAGCTTATGGTAGAAGAGTCCAGGCCTCTGCTTTCAATTCCCGCGACGCCTCCGTTGGAAGGTAATGTTCTGGAGATGGCAATAGCTGGTTCAAGGTATCACAGTCTTTTCATTTTTTTTTTTTTATAGAGAGTGTGGTATGTGCGTCATACCACATCTCTCAAACACACAACGCTGGAACTGTCAGAAAAAAACTGTATTTCCCTTTTTATATTATCCACAAGGATTCAATGAACAAAACGTCACTAGTCTATCACTTTCGTTAGGGTCCGAGCCAAGGCTTAGTGCTTCCATTGGTCAAGCTAAAATTTCTTTCTTCTCTTATCTAACTTTTCATCTGACTTTTTAATTACACAGCTTTTAGATAATTAATAAACAATCATTTCCATTTACAGATTACAGGAATTAATTAATACCTGTTTTTACTTTAACTTACGTTATTTTTTTATTAAAATATTTTTATATTTCAATCTGGTATTTTTTTATTAAAAAAAATACGTTCAGATACTTTTTTTTTTTTTGTTTATGAAAAAAATATTTTTAAAGTTTAGCATCTGTGCGAATGTATATACGTATAACAAACATTTTTAATTTTAGCGTTTAGTTTTTTACTCTTATTTGCGAACTTGTAAGTTTTTATTTTAAATTAATGTAACGACATATTTATGTATCGTTACAATATGTTTAATTTAATAAAAATGACGTATCGTAAATTCTAGAAATTTCGCAAGCAACACTCATTCACGTTGTAAAAAAGTAATTTAAAGTGATTAATTAACATCGACACGCTCTCATTTCCAAACACTTAAGATTTGTCCATACATAAATGTTTGGATCGAAAAGATAGATGGGTTCATTCTATCTTTTTCCAAAGACTTTATCTTGTGTTTGGAAAGTGGGAGTATTCATTTATATAGTTACATCTACAAAGTGTATGTGCATTAGCTTATTGGCTTATTAATATTACAGTTTAAATAAATATTGTACATGACTTAAGAATAGTTATTTAGAATCTAAAACAATAGCCAAATCTTTATATTCATTTATTCTCAAATTATTATTTCCCTTTAATATATGATTAAATAATATAGGATTTGTTTTTCTTGAAAAAGTAATCATTTTTATTATATCCTTGTTTATATTCTTACAATTATTTATACATCGTAATCCAAATTTACTGATATAATTTTATAGATAATTGGAATCATTAGATGTCATTATATATTTATAAATCTTAATATCATTAGCAAAGCATGAAATGCAACAATCAGATATAGTTTAAGTCAAAAGTATATATAGAAAACAGAAATTGTCTCAAAACAAATTCCTGAGCAATACTAAAATCATTAAAATAATAATCTGATTCACAACCCAAATATTTAACAATAAGTGATCTTTTAAACAAAAAAGATGCAAACCATTTTATTCATAGTTTAGTTAATCCCAGATAATCTAACTTACTAATAAGTATAGTGTGGAAAATGTAATCAAATGCCTTAGATAAATCAAAAAAAAAAAAAATTCTGCCAACTTGATTTTCATTATCAATAGCATGTGATATAACTTTAGTGAAATGCATCAAGTTTGTAGTAACGGATCTGTTTCTCATAAACCCATGCTGAAATGTTGGAATAAATTTCTTCAAGTATGTATAAATAGATTCCTATATAACCAATTCAAATAATTAAGCTGGAACCGATAATATTGAAACTAGTCTATAATTTTTAAACATATTTTTATGACTTGTTTATTTTCTATCTATTAAGAAAAAGTATTCTTTGGAAAGAAATATTAAAAATAAAACAAAGTACAAAAACTAGAATATCAATGCAACCTTTATAAATAAATGCAGGTATGTTATCAAAACCAATTTAAGATTTAGTTTTTAGCTACTAAAAGCAAACAACACTTGTTGAAGACTAAATTTTACATAAGGTAGAGAGAATCATTAATGACAATATAGACAGAGAAATCATACAATGATTAGAAGATGAAATATTATTGCAAGAAGGAAAAAATCAGCAAAGCAATTAGATATTAACAAAGCGTTGGTTATCATATCATCATTAACTCTGAATGAGGATTCACAATTTGACTTCTTATTTTTATAAATTTCCAAAAACTTTTGGGATCTGTAGACATATTGCCTTCCATCATTAGTAAGTAATTGTTAAAATCCACTCTTTGTCTAGGTCTGGCAATAGATCGAATATTCAAAAAACATAATATAATAAAGAATTTGTTGATTTAAATCGAAAATATTTATTTTTAGCCTTAATTGTTTTTATAAGTTTATTAGAAAACCATGAAGAAAATTATTCACTCCATTCACTTTCAAAGAAATAAATTTAGTTATTACTACATTAATTATTTCATCAAATTTCACAACTATAGTATCTGGATTCAAACACATATATTTTATTCCAAGAAGTACCAGCTAATTCTAAATATAGACAGAAACAGTCTCCCTTTTTAAAATCTCTAACTGTTAATAAAGGGAAATGTTTTTCATTCAAAATAGGAACATATAATTCAAGAGGGAGATGAAGCATATCAGACTTTGCAATTGGAGTACTCTCACAAACTAATATTCCTAAAAGTAAATAATATAAGATTAAGAACTTTATTTAAACTATTCACGTAGTAATTGTTCTAATTCAGATTCATACAATTCATAAAGCTATTTATTTATAAAAACTTACTACATATATTGAAAGAAATATTTAAACTTAAACAACAATTATACAAATTCAACAATAATGATTCAATACATTTAAGACTTTATCAAATTGATCAAAGAATATTTCAGGCCTTATATACCTAATTCATACAAAATACTTCACATTATTTTTTAGTAAAAATTTCAATCCATATGCACTCATTATTTGACTCTAAATAGCACAACTTTTTAAAATCAATATTTTTCTTTAATGTAATTAAAACACCACTTCATAGTAAATTAGGTAATGATTTATCATTATGAATTACCATACATCTATCATCAAATAAAGATTCATTTTGATATTCATGATTCAATCATAATTCAGTTAGAAAAATTATCATAATACACTGTTAATAAACATTCTTTAAATTCAGTTGATCTTTATACTAAGGCCCCTGACATTTTGGTAAAAACAATGTAAATTATTACAAAAACAATCCATTAAATATTACAATACAGATGAATGAGAGCAGTCAATGAATGAACTGCATTCTTCATTAACATTTGAAATACCTGATTTGATCAAACCAGTAACAGATTTTTTACCCATTACCATTTATCACATATTAAAAGTTTCAACTAAAACTACTACATTGGCATTACCAGTCCTATTGACTTCCTCATTAATAAAATTGTTAATAATGATAATAATAAATAAATATAGCAATTAGAGAAATAATAAATATTTTTGAAAGCCATATTAATTTTCATTCAAAAGAAAAAATGTTGATGTTTAAGATCGTTTATACATTTTTTAAAAAAAATTGTTCCAATGTCAAAAGTTATTAGAGTAGAAAAGTTTAAATAATTTTTTTGGTAACTACTGTAACCTAAAACAAAAGAAATTGAATTCTTTATCTATATTTTATTTAAAAAGTGACAAATTAAAATTATCTTTTGGATCCATTAAAGTCATTGCAAAAACGAAATACTTCAGATTTGAAGAAAGTTAAATAAAAGAACATGTGGTATTTTATATATATATAAAGATTACAGAAAATACCAATTGGTTACTTGTACTTTTTTAATAGCTTGTTAACTTGTTTTATGTCTTTTTTTTTTTGAAAATATGTAAATTAAACATTTTAAATATACTTTTGATTAATCAACAGACTCAATTTCACGCTTGTAGCAATATATATATATATATAAGATTTTAATATAAATGACAATTTATATGCAAATTTGCTCACATAATTTTTTATTTATATTCCTTAGAATAATCAATAAAACAAGTCATATATAACATGACATTGCTTTTAAAAGATTGTATTTACAAGTATCTAATATAGGGAGTGTACCAATAGTTCAAACAAGCACTTATTTAATAAGTATATAAACAAATATTAATCAGCACACTTATCTGAAAAAGAAATATTTTAATATTCCAAGAATAAAATTATACTTCTACCTTGAAAATAGCCAGATTTTTAAACTGATAAAAAAATGATTATCTATTATTGTTGCGTATATTTTGAATGCTAATCTCAGGGCAGATATTTTGTGTCTTTCTCCTGTAAAAGAAGTAGAACAATCTAAGTTCTAATATAAATTGAAAATAGAAATGTGCTATTATTTTAGATACCAAACAAAACCTCAAAAGAGCTATGTATCATATAAATGATGTAATAGTAGCACACAATAGCTACAGTTTAAATAAATGGAATCTTATTTATTTTATATCTGACATGAAGGACAATTATAAAAGAAGTATATTTTTTGTCCTCATGAATTGATGTGAATTTATTCATGGGGTTGTAGAGAGAAATTTACTTTCAAATGATTCCAATTTAATTTAGTATGATAGAAGAAATTATATAGAAAAGTGAAAGGATAATTTTTTCATGTGTATAAATTTAAGTAAATCAATGTCATTAGTATTGATTATAGAAAACCAAAATTCATAGGTAAATCATATTGCAATAATATAGAATGTGTGCTAAGTAAATCTATGAGTAGTGATTGTAATAATAAATGTTTGATGAACATAACTGGTAATAAATAGATCTCTAACCATAATTCATTAAATAATTTTCTATTTCCTACAAAACAGTCAAAATAATATTAAAGAAATTTTAGTTATATGATGTAAGGACAATATTCACATCATTTATTTTTGTTGTTGTTGCGATTGCTATTTATTACATTATTTTATTTATAATTTATTTGTGTTCAAATAACAATAAAATTATAGTTTCATTAGTATTGTCTCCTAGAATCATTCCTTTTCACCTCATGTTTTGCATTCTTCTGGAATATGCTAATCTGGGTCAATTCTGATTTTATTTCATGCTCTGTATACTAAATGAGTTCATTATAAAATCCAATATGAGAGTAGGAGTTAAATATGGATATGCCCACAATGTCATCGATCAGTATCCTAATTTGCATTGTGCCCATTGCTGATCTCTCTTTTTTTTTTACATCTTGTTGAAGATTCATCTGTTACTGTTATTACATATATACATTTTTTAAAGTCATATAGGATAATGACTGCAGAATTGATATATTTTCCTCTGTATAACAGAAAAAATGAAAGTAGAATCTCTAAAAAACATTTAGAGTTGTAAAAAAAAAAGGAGTTTCTTTGAGCAATAACAAAAAAAAAAAAATATGGGAGCAGCAGCAATATTAATTAATCTTATATTAAGAAAGAAATACAAAATAAACAGAATTTTATATATGTATGTAATAGTAAATAAAATAAAATGTCCATTATGGAATAAATATTGTAATAAAAATAATAAATAAAAATGATAAATTATAATGGCGATAAAATATTATATAAATAACTAATAAATTAATAATTTTTATTAGTCATTCATTAGACTAAAGATTATCCACTTAATGAATAATATCAGAGAAGGTTTATTAGTTATTTATATATTTTATCACCATTATTGCTTTTGACATTACATAACTCAGAGGGAGGTAGTTATTTCAGTTTCAATTAGAAATATTTAAAAATTTATGATCATTTTATTATTAAATTCATTATGTAAATAATAGACTATATGTAATGTGTGAAAACAAAAGAATAAACTAATATTATTATTTTATGTAAATATATGTGTTGCTTATCCATAAATTTAATATACAATATTAGCATTTTAACTGTTTTCTTTTTTTAATCATGTGATATTTATTTTTAACTGGCATTAAAAAAAATGTTATGTAATATATATCTCTAAAATCAAGTAATTTTAAATAAAAACTTTTTAAAGATATCTAAATAAATTATAAATACATTATATGTCATTTATGATTACCATAAAATAGTTTGTTTTCAATATGATAACACTATCTATTGATTGATCACTTTGTTTACTCTAAAAAAAAATTTCTAAATTGAGATATGTTATGATATTTTTATTTTTACAAAATTAATTTAGTAAGATAATATTTTACATAATAAAAAATCATTAAATAAATAAAAAATTCTATATACTGTATTTAATAATTTTGAATACTCTCAATTTAAAAATGTTTTTAAAATACTTTTATTTAAATTAGAAACTCTGATGTTTGCTGCTGATTTGTTTGGTATAAATTTTGAAATTAAGATTTAATATATTTCTATTAAATAGATTAGCTTTAAATTTTATACACTTTATAAATCAATGGAATGTAATATGACAATGATATATTTTAAAGTGACCCTCAGTACTGTAGAAGGATTAACAGACAAAAATTCGAACATAGTTGATATCAGTTCAGTAAGTTTTCAGATGAGGATGATATATTTTTTAATGCTTTTATTTTTAAAAAGGTTATATTTAAAAGTTAATGAACATTTAAACAGAAAAAAAAAATCTTACTTTCAATTGATTGTAAAAGTTTCTTCTTTTAAAATAGATGAAACTTCAATTTTTTCTTAATTATAAAATCTCTTTTTTAAAAAAGCTTCTTTCATAAAAAAAAGTAATATTCAAATCAATTTTTAATTGGCCATGAATGTCCTTTAAAATGTTAACATTTTTACTCTTTGTTTTAAATAAAAATAATTATAAAAAATAAAATATTTTACAATAAAAGCTTTTATTTATTGCAGACTAAAAAGTCAAAAAAATAATTATTTCTTCCATCACAATTGGGGTTTGTGGTTGAAAAAACAATTATTTTTTGGCTTTTTATCCATAATAGATAAAATCGTTTATTATAAAATATATATGTTAAACTTATGATAAATAAAAATGTTCTATAGTTAGTATCATCATAGTGAGATTGACCTACTTTTTGATACATTATATTAATATTGAAAATTTTGTTTCCATAAGTAGAAGTCTTTCTCCAATTAATTTTTCTTTCATTGACTTTAATCAGCTTTTTCCAGATTCTGTCTTATAATTATTAGTAATTTGCCCTATTTATACTTTTATTAAATTTGATGGTATGCTTTTAGTTGTAATAATCTGAGGCAATTTACATACCATTAATCTATGTAATTGCAAACCGGATGACTGCTTTTGTTTTGGTTAGTCAGAAACGCAATACAAACCGGCCAATAATTTCTCGATGGATTGTTTTAAAATCTAATCTTAGATTTTAAAACCAACTTTAAAATGGATAAATTTTCCATTAGTGGGTACTATGTTATATTTCTAAAATTATACAAATTTTCCAATTTTATTAATGGATTTTTGTACTAATTACTTTAATTGCATTAGAGAACATTAGACAGGATTGTATCAGCCTTTCTGACTGCCATTACAGAAAAATAAATAATATTTTAAATATATTCTAAATATAAAATATAATACACAATACATTGAAATAATTATTATTTTATATATATAATCTCCTATCACCTATTATATATACATGTTATTTACACACATATGACTCTTGATTATATGGTACTAGTAAACTATTCACTGTGCAGCCTGTGTTGGCGCTGTTTCTGTGGTAAAAACACAGAATTATACCGCTTTCGCGGCCGAACCTATGGCTAATAAACGAGTGATCATTAATATACGAGTAGATCGTATGTAGTAGTTATAATATGCGGCCAATTACTTCCGCGTATCAATAACACTACGTCTACTAACAATACTATGATCGTATAGTTTGCCGTTGATTTCATTGCGGGTTGAATTCCTATGCATATTGACAGAATTTGTAACGTCACTAGAATTTAAGATGAGAGTGTGAGCATTGTCTTCTTTTTCAAGTGTTTATTTGTTGATGTTTATGATTTTCTGTATTTCCCAACTGAAAGATTTTTGCGTACTAGTAATTTTCAGCGTATTATTGATATTTGTCAAAATTTTTTTTTTTGGCTAATTTTGGCTTTTTTGGGGGTCAAAAAAGACAAAGTAAAATTTCTCAAGCTCTCTGGCAGACGATTGGAGTTGTTTGCGGAAAAATACCGTTTCTGTCGTGACTCGGACGAGAGTTGAAAAAGAAGAACAAAATGTCTACCACGTTATTATATTTGTGGGATGTCCCAAACAGAGAAAGTGAGGCAGTTGCATTTTTTCAAGCCCAAAACATCCTGCCATTCATTACAGTTGATTTAGTTCAGTCATATGTGGTTAATAAATTTATTTTCTGGAAAGAATTTGTGTATTGTTTGCGATTATTTTTATCTGTAAATCATGTAATTAACACCCAGAATGACAGTGTTAAAAAGGGGCGGCATAGTTTGTTGGACATCTCTTGATTGATTGATTTTTTTTAAAAAAAAAAAAAAAATACTTCTTCTTTTGACATACCTATTCGTTCCGTTTAGAAGCAAAAAGAGGTTTTTTGTTGTTGTTGTTTTAAATCAATAAACAGCACGTTAAGTAGATTTTAAAAATGAACCCGAGTTTAATTTTTGTTGTTAAAAAAGAATAAAAATACCGGACGTTTTATTGAAAAAGTTAAAACTGTCCCTTATTACTTTGAAATGTATCGAATCCAAAACCAAAAAATAAAAGACGTATGTAAAAAAGAAACAGTAGATTTAGAATGGAAATCCCCCCCCCCCCAAATAAAGGCGTATGTCAAAAATTATGTACTTTTGAGATCCAAAAAAAAAAGGTCAAAATCTCCTTTATAGTTTTAAATTTATCAAATGAAAACCAACAAAATAATTATGTCCAAAACAAACAACAACAATATATTACATATTAAAATAATAATAATAATTATGTCCAAAACAAACAACAACAATATATTAAATATTAAAAAAAAAAAAAATTGCAGCCGTATGTTAAAATAAGATCTATTACATAACAAAAAATCTAGCGGCCCAGTAATGTTATAACGCTCTGTTTTTAACTAGAAACAGCGCTACCAAAGGCTGCACAGTTAATAGTTTACTAGAACCTATATTGATTATATTAATATTACTATTTATTTATTTACTTATGTAAGATATCCCTGTCAAGATTATTTTTTAGAGAAAAAAGAAAGAAATTTAGTGAGATAAGTGTGTATATTAGCGTAGCAGATGAGTTTGAATTTGGTTTGGTGGAGGAAGATTGGATGGAGCTGTGAAGCGCAATCTGACTCTCAGATTAACCGCTTCAACATACTATATATATATAAGTAGATCTGAATGCTCTTTTAATGTTTCAAGTAATGTGTTTTTTATCAAGGTATATCTTCTATGAGTACTCTCACATTAATTTTCAGCAAAGATGCTTGCCCTTTCAATATACAAGTTAGTTCACAACTCAAAAGATGCTTTATGTGTTTTTGAAAATTTTCATCAGGAGAGTTCTCATACATCCAAAGTTCCATGGTTAAGAAAAAATCTACAGTTGCAAAAAGGGCATTCCCAATTCATACAAGCAATTACTATATCAACAGGCTAAAATCATTCTTAGCATTAAAAAAAAATGTAATTTCAATTATGTGTTTTCCCATTATAATTTTTCAGTAACTCCTATTGGTTCTTTCTTTCTTGGCAGTTACTAGTATTGTAATATCCCTTCTGATATAAATTACCATGCCTCTCTTTTTCAACTTTTCTTAGAATGCATATAACATGCTTGAAAACAGCAATAGTAATAAATTTTAAAAAATCTGTAAATATCCCTTTTAAAAACATTTTCCGATTTTCTTAAACTATGCATGCTTTGAAAACATTCCAGTGCTAATATTTTAATTTCTTAATCTTCTTCTTTATTAAAAAAAATCTAAACACTTTTCTTTATTTAGAATGTTATTTTTAACTTTCAATTACACTTTGTATACATGTATAATTAATTATTAACAATATATCCAATTTACACTTGTAATTGTAATTATAAATTTATTAAACGCACATTGATTACGTAAGTAATATTTACTGAGGCTATAACCTCGACAATATGCATATAAAATTCGATAGTAGGGACCTCTGCAGGTGTTTTAACCACAAGCTTACGCCCCTCTTTTCTTACAGAGCGTAAGCTTGTGGTTAAAACACCTGTAGAGGTCCCTACTATCGCATTTTATACGCATATTGTCGAGATTATAGCCTCAGTAAACATTACTTGTAATTGTAGTAAATTTTAACATTTGACAAATTAACTTCCTGTAATTTTCCAAATCCTGAAAATGTACAGCACAAAACAATACAAATATTAGAAACATATGCTTAAAAATGAATATCAAAACAATCTTTCCTCAAGACCTTTCTATTCCCTGAAATATTAATTTATTTTCATTTTACCAGAAGTGATTAGATAGAAATTACTTTCTTAATTCAAATCAATTTGTGTGTTGTACAACACACTATTCATATAAATGATATATATATTATTCATTCTTTACACATTATCCAAAAATTTTCCGATACAAACACTAGTTTGTCTGATTTAATTTTGTTTAATTCTTATCAGACAGTGTTGTTTTACAAGATTCTTGTTCTAAACATATGTGCTAAAACTGCCATCATTTTTAATTAAGCAATGTGCATTAGTATATATCATGTAAACAGACAATAAAGTTCAGTTCTCACATAAATAAACTGTTCTATTTTATTAATCAGGATCATAAAGACCCATTTGCTGCATTACGGTAATTGATAATATACTAACCAATAAGTATTTATTATTGAACCTCAATAAAAATCTTATTATAGCAATCCTATAATAATTTATTCATTCCTATTAAGCATATACATATAACATTTAAGAACATTCAGTTTATAAATTATTTGTTCCCATAACTCCTACTATCTCACTAGGCCTATCAATCTCCTTTGAACATTTCAGAAAATATACTCATATATATATATATATACTAATTTATCTCCACATATTCTAACTAATAAATCTATTATTATTTTCTCAATCACTTTTTGTTTTACTTCTGATTTCACATTTCTTCTCTTATCTCATTTATCACTAAAAATTTCTCTCCAGATTTGCAATATTTTGAAGATCAGAGATTATATTATTCTTTAGAAGATTAAAGGTAGCTTCTTGTATATTGTAGTTTTATATAATATTTATAATTATAATTAAAATATATTAAGAACATAGTAATATAATTTAGGAAGCAAATATAGGGCAAAAAAATAGTAACCATACAAAGTTGATCTTATAAAAAAAAACAAATGCATATTCACATAAAATATAATTTTGAAATGATAAAAAAAAGTAGGCATCAAAACATCTGCTATGAAAATGGTTTTCAGAAAGTAAAAGTTTAATAAAAAAGCTAGTATATTACCTATTAAAGCTAAAGTGTCACATGACTCTTTTAGATTATATTTAATTTGTCTTTGATAGCAGTAATTGTTCTCTTCGTCCAGTGATCAGTAAATTAATAGATCCTTTGACAATCTCAGTAAAACTTAAATTCCACAAAGTGTTAAAAATAAAAGACAAAATAAAATGAAGAAATAAGTTAATCTATATAATTGATAATACAGACTTGAGACCAATAATATTTTCCAATGAATTCTACTTTTCTTAGATAAAGAAAAGTATTATGACAAAAAATGATAATAAATGAAAATAAATTATATATAAAAAAAATATTATTAGAAGATGAAAAAAAAATTATGATTAAGAATGATCAATTATTTAATAAACAATTTGGATTTAGAAAGAATATAAAAATCAAATTTAAAAATATATCTGAAAAAATTCAGAAATGAAGAAAAACTGATGTCAGTTTCACAGATTTAAAAAATAGAAATGATAAGAATAAATTATAATGCATTGTAATCTAAACACATGTTTCAATTAATCATATTTAGAATAACATTACCATTAAAAAATTATTTGGAATCAGTAAACTCTCAATTATAAATTATCCTACTAGCATATTTTATAATATTTGGATCTCAACTATAAAAGCTGTCATAACAATAGCATTATCTTTATTATCTATTCTAATTTTGCCTTGCCATGGTTGTTAACCCAATAATCAAACTTATTGTAAACTTGGTTATATCCTTATAGTCAATCATTTTTTAAATTATAGCTAGATGGCTAAAACCATTGTATAATTTGGCAATACATCTCTTCATCCATTTAATGATTAATCTCCAGCTTTTTGTCAGTTAACTACAATAAATAAATCTGTAAAAATTGTTATAACACTAGTTAATATTTAACAATCTCAAAAAAATTAGATAAATACAGCATAATGTCTGTTTCATCATCATCATCAATAGTAGTCTGTCCAATAGACAGGTCCAGAGAGTAGTCACTACATCAGTTCATCCATTCTTCCATTCCATTCTCTTCCTTGCCCACTTCCTCAATTCCACATAACCCCTTCCATCTCGTATATCATCCAATAATGTCAATCTCTTCCGTCCTTTCTTTTTATTTCCACTCACCATTCCTTCCAAACATCTTTCATTAAACTATAATCTTTTCTTAGTATATGTCCAATCCAGTTTCTCTTTCTCTCTTTGATACTTTCAATCAATCTTCTTTCCTCATTAACTCTTTTCAAAACTTCATTTGTTATTTTATTCACCCAACTGATTTTTTCCATTTTTCTCCATGTCCACATCTCAAAAGCTTCCAGTCGTTTCTTAATTCTATTACTCAATGTCCATGTCTCACAACCATACATTAATACACTCCACACATAACATTTAATTAATCTTTTCCTTAATTCTCTTTCCATAGGTCCACAGAATATCTTCTTTCTTTTTACAAATGTCACCTTTGCCAATGCTATTCTTCTTTTAACTTCATCTTCACTTCTTCCATCCTCACTCAACCAACAACCCAAATATCTAAATCCCTTCACCTGCTGCACCATGTCATCATGGATTCCAATTTGCAGTCTTTTTGCATCTCTCCCTATCCATAAACACTTAGTCTTTTCAATATTAATCTTCATTCCATATGCCATAAATCCTTCTTCCAATTTATTCAACATATTCTGAAGATCCTTTTCTTCCTCAGCAATAAGAGCCATATCATCTGCAAATCTTATACACTTTATTACTCTCCCTCCAACATTTGCTCCTCCATAGTCCAAATAATTATTTATCATATCTTCTAAATAAATATTAAACAAAACAGGTGACATAATACATCCTTGCCTAACTCCACTTTCTATATTCACTTCATCCTTCTCATTACATCCAAATCTAACTCTTACTCTTTGCCCATTATACATATTCCATATCAATCGTCTTTCTTTCCAGAATACTCCTTTATCTCTTAAGATAGACATCAGTTTATTCCAGCTTACTCTATCAAATGCCTTTTCTAAATCTACAAAACATATACCAATTCCTTTATCTCTTTCAATATATCTTTCTGCAATTGTCCTAACAATACCAATAGCATCTCTTGTGCTTTTCCCTTTCCGAAAACCAAACTGTTCTTCAGCAATATAATAGTCAACCTTCCCATAAATCCTTTGAGTTAAAATCCTCAATAACACCTTAGAAACATGAGACAATACACTTATTGTCCTATACTCTTCACATTTAACAGCTTTCTTCTTTTTAACAATTGGAATCACTATAGTTCTTAAAAAATCTTCAGGCCAAACTCCACTATTATATATCAAATTGCAAAGTCCAATTATTTCCTTCATAGTAAATTCTCCCATTTCTCTCAAAAATTCTATAGGTATTGCATCAAATCCAATAGCCTTACCATTCTTCATTTGTGCGATTGCCTTTCTTACTTCATCTGGCAGTATGTCCATACCTCTATCATCCATTGCAACATCTTCATTTTCAAGTTCATAACTAATTAAATTACTTCCTCTACCAAACAGATATCGAATATATTCTTCCCATCTTTTTAATATATCATTACAATCGGTTAACCTTCTTCCCTTCTTATCCGCAATCTCACTTGCTACCCATGTCTTTTTCTCCCAAGAAATACTTTGTATTCTATCAAATGCTAGATCATATCTTTTCATCTGTTGAAACCTTTCTATCTCTTTATATTCTTGCTCCAACCACTTTTCTTTTGCTAAATCTGTTTATACAATATAATGGAATGAATGATATAAAATTTCAGCATTCATCTGGTGATGAACTAAAATATTTGTTTTATAAAGTTGCTGATTTACTAAGTTATCAGTTAAATAAAAGATTATAAAATCTGACTTAGAAAATTTTATTATTTGATTTTTTTGTCCAAAATAAAATTTCAATGAAAGATTTAAAAAACTGTTCATTTTCATCTGCATATGAACTAGAGACTAAACAATCACAAGATCAAATTGAATATTTTAAATTATAAGTATCGATTCCATTTAAAAATTTTAATCATCTTTACCATGAAATCTTGAAACAAATGTTAAAATGGAATTTATAAGAATTACATTCCAAATATTGTAATTACCTAGCATTTTGCTGAATTTTTGTTATCTTTCAAAATGAATTTCATAAAAAAATAAGTTAAAATTCTATAAAAAAACAAAAACAATTATCTTTGCTTATGTGATGTGTAATAATTGTAACTTATAAGAAAAAAAAAATCTTTAAATAATCCACGATAAGGCAAAAACTTTTCCAGTAAGTCTCCATAGAGAAATAGTGAAAAAAAGCATTATTTACCATATAAGCTTACCAATAATGAATTGTAAGGTTTTAGTTTGCGAGTTCTTGGATAACCACATAAGTATAACTAGAAATTCTATAATGACTAATAATAACATATTATGTTACTATTTTGATTTTTTTTTATTCTTAATTGTTTTGATATTTATTATCAATCAGTCAAATAAAACTATGAACATATATATTCATTAAAAGAAACAGGTTATAACAATTCAACAGACCCCTTTTATAAAAAAAGTTGAGTTCGATATTTTAATTAAAAGTATTTTGAATCGTACATAATGATATGAATAAACTAAAGACATAATTACAATATACATAAATCAACAGTAATATTAAATGAGTTCTATTTTCTGAAAGTATCAGTGATATAAAAAATAATTTTGATATAAAGTTTAAGTTTATTAAGAGAAGACACTAAATGAATCTTACTTTATTTCGATCATACTCAACAGTAAATTACCTGATCTTGAGTCAGCCATGGCGGATCGTTCTCTTCAGCCATCATTGTTATCTTATTTTGAATTGAATTCGAGGCTTCAACCTTTGACTGCGGAAGAGGTACTGTTTTTGCAATTAGCGGGTGTGTGAAGTACTTTGTGTGATGAGTTGAGTTGTAATAATGATCTGATAGCTATGGTCGTTGATAGGATTCTTTTTCTTCGGACCATTTTATGTTTTATCTTTTATTTTTTATTTGTATTTACATCATATATAACCCTTCGTGTAGTTATCAATTAGTTATTTATGCCCGTCATTGATATAAAAATGGCGGATCTCTTGTCTTTAATCGAAAATGAAATACCTGAAGGACGGCAAAATCTTCAAGATAGTCATACCAATTTAGAAAGAGTTGCTGCTTACTGTGAAGGAAATTATTTACAGGTACAGAAAAAAAAAAAAACACGTTTTTAAGCGTAAAAAAATTTCTAACGATATTTACATCTAGTCTTTTAGGTACTACTAAATTAAAAAATATTTGTTCTTTAAATTGATTTTTTTTTTTAATGAAAACACATATTTTAATGATGTAAAGCGCTCATTAACGTTTGTCACACTAGAATAATTAGTATTAATATAGCGTGGTAAGCAATGTTAAACTCGGTGACAATAAATCGAGTGTTATTGCATGGTTATAATGATACTATATTGTTGCTTAATTATTAAACCTGACTTAACATATCTTTTCAGTCTAATTATTAATTGAAAATGGTTTTTTAGAGTTCAGTAACATGACATGTATTAAAATAATTTTTTAATTAATGAAATTGATTAATAAATTTAAAAAATCAAATTCATGTGCCTACCTATTTAATTTTAGATTTCATGAAAATTCATTCTCTTATTCAGCCCAGTTATATTATTAAATGTCTTGATTTGATATTCGCTCCTAGAGATATTATTTCTCCAGATCTATGAAGTTTTCCATACAGATGATGAGTCTACTCCATTTCCGTTATCTTATTCTTTTACACCAACCCTTTAAAATATTTATACGTTTATTTAATGGATTAGATCATCTTATAATATGACCAAAAAGGATAAATAAGAATAGAGGTCTAATCTGATCAATTATCCATTTATTAATTGTTTTTTAAACTTTTTTTTGCTAGCCATGGAATTTTATTTTTTCATTAACCGATTTTCATATATAAAATTACAGAAAATACCCTAGAAATGTTTTTCAGGTTCTTCATTGCAATTCTTCCCAGTGTTAGTTATGAATAGTTGGTACTGTGGTATTAGAGCTGCGACAGTTATAATCGTTTAAACATTAAATTAATTAGGTTATTAAATCAAAAACATATTTTAAAATCTACATTAAAAAAAAAACAATTTAACAAAAAAAAAAAATACAAAAAGCATTAATGTGAAGAATAGTTAAAATGCGTGTTTAAATCAAATTGAGTGTGTGTTTGCAAGTGCTTATTCTGCAATCTATTTTAATACATTGTACAGGCTTACACCTGCATTTATATATGTAATATATGCAGGATTTGAACTCAGACTTTCACACGACCTACAACTCAATGCCATCTTATATTGCTGACTCACCTGATCACACACATGTTGAAAAGATAAATAATCACCAATATACGTATTTCGTGCAAGACCAGCACTCATCATTTGGTTCAGATTACCATCACACATATATATACAATTAGTACTTAGCTTTATATTAAGATAACCAATCTTCATACTTTAATATTGGTGATTATTTATCTTTTCAACATGTGTGTGATCAGGTGAGTCAGCAATATATGATGACACTGAGAGTTGTAGATTTTGTGAAAGACTGAGTTTGAATCCCACATATATTACATATATAAATGCAGGTGTAAGTGTACAATGTATTAAAATAGATTATGCAGAATATGCACATGCAAACACACACTCAATTTGATTTAAACATGCATTTTAACTATTCTTCTCATTAATGCTTTTCGTATTTATTTTTTTTTTTGTTAAATTGTTTTTTTTAAATGTAGATTTTAAAATATGTTTTTGATTTAATAACCTAAGTAATTTAATGATTAAATGATTATAATTCTTCATGTCGCAGCTCTAATACCACAGTACCGAATAGTTTAAGTAGGCTAAAATTATTATTCACTATTATGCCTTCATTGTTAATTTTGAAGTCGGCTGCTGTCATTCTAATCATGATGATCTTTTATGAATTGTTTTTCAAAATTGCAAACATGAAGGATCAAATTTATTTACACTTATTTTTTATTTTACAGAAATAATACAATGGTAGTACTTAACTAAATTCTGGTAATAGTTGTTTTCATATTTTATAGGATTAACAAAACCATAGACCTAATTTATTAATCATAATATTTAGCTTAGTCAGTAATTTACAAAATTGTAAACTTAAGTTTTATAAAATTTCAATTATCTTTTTTTTTTAATACTATATATACGTAGATTTGCCATTTGTAACTAAAATTAAAATGCAAAGCACATTTATTATGATGGAAATATGAGTTAGTGAATATTTATTGTTATATGTTACAAAACCAATAAACATTACATGATCACCATTTCTTAGTGGCAATATGTATATAGAGAGTTTTGCCTGTTTTAATATGTTGCAAAAATAGTTTATGTTTTTATCAGATTGAAGACAGTTTTTTGGAAAAAATAATGCATTATTTAATAATCCCTACTTGTGAGAACAGTATGAAAATTATAAATGTGATGTTGATGCAAGTTTTAATTAATAGCAAAAAGAAAATAAACTAATTGTTGAAAGAAATTTAAAAAGAAAAAAAAATTTATTTTTTGAAGATTTAGAAAAAGTGTTAGATATTCTAGAATTAAAACTACTGGATTATATTTTAATATTGTATTTAAGGAGCACATTTAAGCAAATTGATCTTTATAAATATAGAATTTCTAAATATGAATAGGGTTAATTGTAGGAATTCATGTGACAATTGAATACCAGAAGGTCACTACTTTGGAAAAATTATAAACATGTTATCCAATATAGAAATGTAAGCAGTATATTAGTATGCACAAAGCAACTGGCAAACATATTATACCTGACCATCACCATTGTTATAAACAGATAAAACTATTCAACAGAAATTCTTATTATACTTTCAGCATTATAAATTATATGTGTAATGGCATAGATTGTTTTGTTTTTTACTATCCTCTATTTGTAGTCTTTGGGGATTTTTTTATCTAGTTGCGTTCTCATTACATTGCTGAATTGGCTATTAGCTTTTATGGATATTTTTGATAAAAAGTAAATATATGGAATTGATTTGATTTCTGTTCACCTTTTTCTAAAAGCTGGATGGAAATCAAATCAAAGCTTAGTACTAGTTAAAAACTGCAATTACTTTTATTGAAAATTCTGTTTTTTTTTTTTTTATAAACTTGCTTTCCATTTTTTTTTTTTTTAGAATTCCAAATGAACATTTTTTTTTTTCTAATAATGGATGTAGTTACTGATTGGATAGTCTCTTAAGAAATTTGCACAATATTGAATACAAGAACTTAGTTTTATATTAATTTTATAAATATTTAAGTTTTCTTTTCCTATTTAAAATATATGATATGATTAGATCGTATTTTTTAGATGAGAATTATATCTTGTATGGAAAAATATGATAAAATATTTTCAAATCGCTGTAATTCTTGGGATATAGTAGAGTTGGATGTTTTAATCAACTTTAGGTGCAATTGTAATTTCTTTTTGGGTTCATTTGGTTTATTAGATATGAATATCTTTCAAGAACATAATGTGTCTTCACATAGTGAATTCTTTAGTCATTGAGTTGCTTAGGTATTTTCCTGAATTTTTTCAAAAATAGAACTAATGCCAAGAATTGTAAATCTTCTTAAAATTATGTGATTTCTAGATACATTAACTGATATTAGCAAAAATTTGAATAAATAATGTTTTATTATTAATATTATTATTATTGTAAGATATTGGTTAACCTGCTAATTTAGAATCCTATATTGTTATGAAAAGCTTGAATTAAATATGTTTAATTGTTAAACAGATTGTAACCATAACAATATATATCTAAATCAGAATTTTAGTTATTTATTTAAATAATAGAGTTGTATGTATGGATCGACTGACCATGAGTTTAGTGATTATTGATCCACTGATTTTGCTCACATCTGGTATATTTGCTAGTGTTCTAATTTTAAATTCTTAAGTTTTTATGTGTAATGTAGTTTAAAAAATAAACAGTAGTGATATATTTAAGTTTAAATTTGTATATTGTAGAAAATTATTATGATAAAGATCTTAAATTTTCACTGATCAATTGGCATTTAAAGAACATATTGAAAATTAGCTAGCTATAACAAATTTCCAATGAAAATTGACAAAAAAGTGTTTGGAGACAAATTTTATTTAAGTTGTAGAACAGAAGTTACAATGGTTTGATTACATGTGCAATTAAATGAGGCTTGGAATTTATATTCAGTATTACATAAGTCATAAACAATAAAATGGGGATTGATGACAATCAAGAATAGTGTGGAGCTAGCTGTTTTGCATGGGATATACAAAGAAGTTTTTGAAGAAAGTATCCGTACATTTATGGGGGTAAGCCCGTGATTTTTGTTGATGATGACATAATAATGTTTCGATAAATATAATGTTCATTTTCAATAGAATAAACTTCTTTTGCATTTTTATATTTTAATTTAAAATTTCAAGTGTGTGTTTGATTTTCAAAGATTCTAATGTAGAAACAGAGTAATGAAATGGAAATATCTTCACTATTATAACTGAAGTATGCATACTATAATATCACATATTAAAACTATCATAAGTGAAATAAACATTTGTCTTAAATCTTTTTTAAAAATTAGCACTTAGTACTCATTCAGGGGTGTACAGCTTGTTTTATATATATATAAAGTGCATAGACATGTTTATGCATGTAAGGTTATCTATTATATTTTATAAATAATTAGATATCATAATTAAATAAATCATCTATCCTGTATTTGATCACATTGAAAAAATACAACTATTCTACAACTAGAGGTCTTTAATTGTCCACTGAACTTAAAAAGCTATGCTATATAGATGTATACAGAATTTCGTAACATAAAATAATTAACTTATGTCACTATTATATCCATGATTTTAGATTCAAATCCAGATGGAAGGCTTATCTAGTAATTAAGTTTTTTAAGCAACTTAAATTTTTTTTTTTTTAGAAAGATAGCGTATAGCCATTCTGGTGGATCACTCAATTACTGATAAATAAATTTAACTTTATTAGCTGGAATAATCTTTCTTTTTTCAAAATTGTGGGACATTTTTTATTATAAAATTTTTTTAACAATACCAAAATCAGTATCATATATAATTAAAACACCATTATTCCAAAATTTGGAGTTCCAGAACCTTTTCAGATTTGTGAATTGTACAGATTGGCTAAAATAAAAAAGAAAAATATTCAATTCACTACAATTAGCTTTATTAATTTATAAGTATTTACTGCATGTTGTTTTTGCTTTTAATTTTATTTGAAACTATACATATAAATTAATTTATTGTAAACGATTAAATATTAATTTTTTTAATAATAGAAGATTTTAAATAATAAGTTTTAAGATTAATAGTACACCTGGGTCTCGTTTTACGCGATAGATAGGTTCCTCAGAAAACACGCGCAAACGAAATCGCGCAAAAATAGACGTAACTTACATTGAAAAAAGGGGGGGTGCGGTCTGTGATTTTTCAAAATTCGCGTAAAAGCAAAGCACCAACGTAAAATTACTTTAAAATTCGCACAAAAAAAAAAAATAAGGAAATAAAATATGACTAATGAAAAATTTCAAATTTGAAAAAAATTGATACAAGACAAACTTTTTTTTAACTATAATATTTAATTTTATTCAAAATAATATACTTTTATGCATAATTTACAGTACAGTAATTTACATTTTTTTATACACGTTTTAATTATTATCGCTATTTGCCGAAATACATGTTCGTTTGCAAACTGATAAAAAATCAGATTCTCACAAAAGGAAATACAACTAGCACCAAGTTCACTCTCATGTTGTGTTAATGGTTTTCGGTTGACAACGTAATTAGTAATTAATCTTTGAGACGATGATTTTATTAATTGTTTATGAACTTAGACTTATGATAATAAAAAGACATTTATTCACCACTGCTGGGAAAAAATTAATTAAAACTAACAACTAAAAATTAAATTCGTATTTTTGTCTTTAATTTTCAATTCCGTTTAAAAATCAAATTTCGTTTCACTGCTATTACTCATCTTTTAAAAATAAACTTGCGGACACTAAATGATTAATAATTGATTACGTTCTTTTTTAAAAAGCAAAAACAGAATGTGATTTAAAATGCAAAATTAACACACACAATGTTTGAACAAATTTACATTATAATCTTGTAAAATTTAATGTGTGTATACATAAAATGTGGAAATCATGATTTTAATTTCATTATTGCATAAAATCTTGCTATTATAAAGCACTGAAAATATTGAAATTACTAAGATGAAAGTTGAATTCCAATAATGTGCTATTACTTTCAATATGACATAAGTGTGCGAAATTTATTATTTAAAGTAATAACGCATTATCGGAGTTCGACTTCCGGTGAAACATAAATTGCGTAACTTCAAAATCATGTTAAATAAGTCCGCGTAAAAAGAGACCCAGGTGTACTTTATTTATATATACCAAGAGTTTCCAAACTTTTTTCAGTTGCAGACCCCTTTTCCAAAAACTTTTAAAACTATCGACCCCCTAGTCATTTACTTACATAAAAAATTTGTACAGTACTCTATATTAAACATTTCGCTAGATATCAAATTTTTCATTTTAATCACTTGTAATTAGTAATTGAAAAAGATAAAAGGACTATGGAATACAGCATTATCTTGTATAACATTTAATATTGAAAATTAAAGCAAAAAAATTACAAGCAGTTTTTTAAAATTTTTGACATTTATGAAATAAATATGCAAATTCAAAATAAGTACAAATATTGAAATCACTTTATTAAACATAAAAATGAAATGAAAAAATCAACATATTCAGTCAGAATTAAACATCAACAAAATTACAACAACGAAAGATTTTAATCAGATTTATAAAAATAAGAACATCAAATAAATTAGCATGGAAAACTGAATTTAATGAGATGGGTGCATCTTTGTGATCTGTCAACAATTTATCTATATTCAGTTTTAAATTAGTGAGTTACTTTCTCAAATCCCACATTCAATGATATGCAATCGTTGTGTGCTCTGAAGCAGGTTTAAAACTACACTGAAGCCTCTCTACCAGATACAACAATGGAAATGCCAGAAAATACTTTTGTACAACAATCCATAGAACCCAGTACAGAAGTGGAATATCTTGTTGCAGCCAAAACTTTTGATAACATGTTTGAATTGTATCTTGAGATCCTCATTTGTGCCTATTGTTATCAGCTCATTTTGCAAAATTATATTTGATTCTACAATAATAGTGTATGGGTTTATTATCCAGTCAGGTATTCCAATGATAAAATATCTTTGAACCTAGTTTTGAAATCTAAGTGAAGAGCCTCCAAGTGGTTGATGTACAGCAAGATGTTTTCTTTTTGGATTGTGCCTATCTTAAATAATTTGAGGAACTGGGAAAGTTCAGATCTTGCAATATTTTGCTTAAAAAACATTATTCTGGCAACAAAAGCTGATATGACCGATTTTGCTTTGATGAGATTCAAATTGTCTCCTTGCAGTTGTAAATTAACATTATTAAATTTGCCAAATAAGTCAATTAAATAAGAAATATCTGTTTTACTGTTAAGTAAATTTTCTTTCAAACTGGAATCCTCATCTTCCAAAAACTCTAATGCAGATTGAAATAGTGCAAAATATCTCGCCAAACATAAACCTTTTGTAAGCCAGCGGATTTCAGTATGGAGAACCAATCGATAGAAATCTTCATTGCTTTTCTTGCATAATCAAGCAGTGTAATGTTCAAAATGTCACTTTGAATTTTGTTCACAGCTCTTATAACAAACTGAAGTGATTGATGCAATTTGATGCTAAAGTTTTTGGTTATTAAATGTTGCCTATGGATTACACAGTGAACTGCAAGCATTTCAGGTATGTGTTGTTTTAGGTAACGTATGAAACCGTGATAATGACCAACCATAGCTGGTGCTCCATCTGTCAATGGTATCGCCTTTTTCCTGAAAAATAGCTCCATTAAATTAAAAATAGAATCACCTCTGGTGTCACTTTCTAAAATTCAAGCAAAAAGCAGCCCTTCATGCACTTCCTGATTTTGAATAAAGCGAATGTACGTTAGCAACAAAGCTTCATTATCAGGTAATGTTGACTCGTCCAATTGGAGAGAAAAATTGTTTTTTTTACAAATGATTACACATACAATTTTCCATGCCGTGACTCATTTCGTCAATATATCTTTTAACTATGTTATTGCTCAAAGGAATCCTTTTTATAACATTTTGTGTAGATTTGTGGAGTATAGTGTTCAATACCTCCACGACATCCAGCTGTTCACCAGATTTCGCAATGAGTAGGGATATGTTGTACAATGCCTTTAATCCATTATTCCTTTGCTTTAATTCTGAAACAAACATTATCTATCATAATTCTCTTCAGAATTTTATCTTTAAGTGATTGAAAGTACGATAAATCTTTTTCTTTTTTGTCAGGATGAATTTTGTTCAAGTGATCTGCTAGTTTTGATGGTTTCATATATGAGGCATGTCCGTAAATGTTTATTTGATAATGGTGGGACAAATTCTAACATTCAAATAGTTCAAACTGTGCTGTCTGCATTTCTTTTTTGATTCAGTCATATTATCGTAACAAATAAAAACTCATTAAAAATTTCGATAGCCCCTATGATAAAAAAAAAAGTAATAATGTATGTACTTACTTGAAACAGATTTTCTTTCAAACTCGAATAAATAAACTGTTCTCTGATTTTCTTTTTCATAGTATTGCTCCTCAATAAATAATTATATTCAAAGTTCAAATCACAAATAAATACATGTCACATCAAATGAACCAATTTATAGTGTTTTATGAAAGCATGACCATATAACACTGATAGATTCTGCTAATATCATTTTGTCCCACTGCAAGCAAGTGCGGACATGCAACAGTTTTTCATGTCCACGCTTGTTTTGATATGTTCGATAAGACATGTTTGTGCTACATGTATTTTCATGCATTCTTACATGTGACTCTTTTAATGACACATTTTACCATTTTGTATTTGATATGTAATGTGTTTTTATCAAAAAAGTGATTGCTTTGATTATTTTACTTCTTAATTAGGTACCTATTGGAATCATAGATATTTTGAAGTAACAAACAAATAGAAGTAGTAAGGAGGTTTATTTTTGCTGTTGTCAACCCCCAAATTTTTTTTATTGAGAGGGTTGATATCGACCACTTTGGGAACTCTTGTTATATATATACCAACAAGTCATAAAACTAACACTAAAAATGTGATTAAATATATTTTTGCTACAAATTATGGATTATAGAACACAGTAGAGAAAAAAAAAATTTTAAAAATAATTCTTATATTTCAGATTAAACGCTTCGAATCACAAACTAAGTGAAGCTTAAAAAGGAATACTTATACTTTTAATATAATTTCCTGAGCATGCTTTCTATATCTGTAATGATATCCTAATCATAACAAACAGCTCAATGGTGTGATATAAAAAATATGTGAATAAGTAAGTTTACTAAAATGATTTGCAGCAAAAAAAAAAGTTATTTAAATTAATTTTAGTGTGATATTTGAGCTTAGTTTTTTTTACGGATTTCTATTATACCCTAAATACTTTATTTAAAATCAGATCTTTTTTTAATGAATTTATCCATATTACATTATTATAATAATTAAAAATGATTTCCAATGTATTAAATTTTAATATACGATAAAAACATTTAATAAAAATTGAAAATGGTAATTACTAAAGTTATTTATTAGTAAAAACATATATTATTTGAATTAAGATATAAAGAGATCAGAATTTAAAATGTTAGAATTCTATTTTATTTATACATAATATATAAACTGCAAAAGGAGATTGATAAATACAATAAATATATATGATTTTATTAGAAAGGTTTAGATAGGTTACTCAAAAATGCAGTTTGGATTACAAACTATGTATGCTCCAATTTATTGAAATTGTTTAGGAGTTAGTATGCTATTTTAGGATATTTGATTTTACAGAATGATGAATGACAAATTCACAGATCCTATTAGCAAATAAAAACAAGGAAGAAAAAAACCATTAAAATTTTCATTATCTGGCATTTGACTAACTTAATGAGTTTTGCATTTTCTAGTTAAGCTTTTGTCTTGCAGTAGACTATTTGTTGCTTATTTTTTCCTCATAAAATATTCATGTATATTTACATAAGCATACACCTATATATATATGTAATATGAAAATAAGTGAAATGGAAGTAAGATAAAAATCATAATCATCAGATACAATATTTAGAAATCTTTTAAAGTAGTCCTCGAGATATTTAGTAAATTATTTGATATTTTGGAAGAAAAAAAGGAATGTCTATTTGTAAGCTTTTGATTTGTATCCGAAATTAGTAAGTTGAATAGAAATGATTAGGAATAAAGTGTTTGAAAGATAAAAAGTAAATTGATATTTGGCAAAACAATTTAAAACAAAGCAAAAAGATTTATAAAAAAGAGAGAGAGAGTACATCATCTTGCATGGTGATGATAATAAATTTTATAAATAAAAATGTAATCAGTTGTACTCATTCATAAATTTTTTACTTATGCTACTTAAAATTTTTAATAATTAAATGCTGACAGTAGAAGAATGTTATGCTGCTTTGATAACCAACTTTATTATATACTTTTTATGTCAATTCACTCTTTCAAAGTGAAAGACAAATCTATTCATCTTTTTTTAAGAAATTAAGACTGGGCTAGATATTTGCAACTTGTTGCATTTATATAAAAATTTCTGAGAATGATTTTAAAATTATTAGTGTGGGATCATCAAACATAAAATTGTTACATTTTACTAGAAATCAATAATAAATGTATGCAGTTTTGATGAACAATATGTTCTTTATAATATCAAAACAACAAGAGGAAAAATATTTTTTATGGTAGATATTTCTTTATCCAAAAGACTTTATAGAATAAGATTTCTTTATATTTTAAATAAATGATTTTTTTTTTTTGAATGATTTATATATCTTCGTGTGAGATCTTACTAGATAAAATCCAGACAAAAATTTTTAAACATGATTTTTCAATTTTTTCAAATGCTTTGTCCCGTTTCATATATTTTTTCAGTGTTGTTTACATATAAGATTTTGCAAATTCAAAATTAAATCAATAATTTATTAATATGTTAAAAAATGTATTGGTTTATTCATGTCAAGTTCTCTCTTCAAAAGCATTTATGTAATAACATTTTATCGTTGTCAGGGATACTTTGCTTCAGCTTAAAAATCTTAACACCTTCAGCATTTCAATTTTAGACCTGCATATCTTAATGAGCCCTTATATCATTAAAATTACCAAGTGTGGTTAAAAAAAGTGAGAATTATTAAAATACTATAATATTTTACATACTTTTAATTAAATTATAATGTCACTGTTTTCTAGGCTATAGATAAGCGAGCAGCCCTTGAAGATACCAAGAAATATACCACTCAGTCTCTGGCTAGTGTAGCATATCAAATAAATACTTTAGCATATAACATGATGCATCTATTGGATCTGCAGGCTAACCAGCTGGCAGAGATGGAATCTCAAATTAATCATATTGCTCAGGTATATCTTGAAATAATGAATGGGTTATATAATATTGCTGTGGTGAATAATTTATTTTTTGATTTTTTTTTTTTGTCTAAATTTTAGACTGTAATGATTCATAAAGAAAAAGTTGCAAGAAGAGAAATTGGAGTGCTGACTACCAACAAAAGTACTACCCGCCAGCATAAAATCCTTGCACCAGCAAATCCAGAAAGACCAATTAAATACATCCGAAAACCTATCGATTATAGCATTCTTGATGATATTGGACACGGTGTTAAAACATCCAATGCCACTCCTCGAGTCAGAAGAACCGGTTCTATTACTGGTCAACCAGTTAATATGATAGGGCCAGTGAATGGGGTAGGGGGTCCTGCTCCAAATTCTAAACCCCCCACACCTCCTCAGATGACCAGATCGGTTGGCAGTATATCTAAAGGTTCTAGAGAATATCGAACTCCAGCTCCTCCCATTGCTCCTCCAACTCCACCAGTGGTGCCCAGTCATTATGCACCAAATTTCCCACGTAATCAAACAATGCCCTCAACACAATCTCAGAGGAAAGGTAGCGGTACAGGTTATAGTTCTTTACCTATGTTAGGTATGTCTCAGTCTGGTCCACCGGCACCAGTGTCAGCACCACAGATAGGTATGGTTTACCCACAGATGATTACAACACAGTCACCTCCACCGCCACCTCCTCCCCCTCCTGCCTCACAGGAAGTTCATCAAAATGTTGGTGGTAAGTTAATTTTAGTAATCAAAAATATGTTTTGAATAATTTAATATCTGTTAAGATGTGTAATTTTTTAATTAAATAATTTGATTAGGTAGATGTTTGTTTTAATGATAAACTTATTGATTATTTTTTTCATCAGAAGAAAAAAATAATTATATATTTCTCTAAGTAGTAATATAATAAATAATAATAAGCAAATAGTGATGATTATAATTATCATCTGTAATCTTCAGACCTGGCTTGTAAATAATTTTAAACTTTTTATTATAATGTGTAGTTATGGTTTTAATTTATATCTTTAATTATTTAGTCCAATTGATTACACTGAATTTATTCAGCAGTCATAGCTAAATATTTTTTTGCTGATGTTCATAAGCTGGTAGTTAACATAAGTTCAAAGTTTATGATAAAGAAATAAGTGGAAAGAAGATTGAACTAAAGATTCTCATACAAACTGGAAACAATTAAATACCTCCAATATCTTACCTATTTATTGGAAGAATTCTGGAGGCATTGACATAGAGATCAAAATTATTTTAAGTGTATATTATCATCATCAATACTATTCTGTTCTATAGACAGGTCCAGAGCAATCACATAAGTTCACTTTCTCCAATCCATTCTCTTCATTATCCAGATCTTACAATTCCACATATTTCTTTCCATCTCTTATATCATTCAAGGAAATCAAACTTTTCCATTCTGTCATCTTGTTTCCATTTACCATTATCTCAAAACAGCTTTCATTAAACCACTCTTCCATCTTAATATATGCCAACCCAATTTCTTTTTCTATCTCTAATTTTCTCATTAATCTTCGTTTTTAATTATTCTTTCCAAAACTTCTTTGTCACACCTTTCTCCATGACCACATTTCAAAGGCTTCCAATCTGGCCCTAATTTTTTTTTATTGTGTAACTGATTTCAGGGTTAAGCCAATAAACATCACATGATCACCATTTCTTATGCTCGCTTATAACTGTTATTAAAACAGACAAAAACTCACTATAGGTATTGCCACACTGCAAACTAGAGTAATCAATGGATGCCAGTAGGCTTGTGCATAAAATCCCCATCTAGTGCCTACACATCCAATATCCCCAGACTAGTTTCTGGCTTGTGGCCTTCGTCAGCGAGGAGCCTTGGAATCTGGGGATATTGGATGAGTAGGCACTAGTAGGGGATTTTATGCACAAGTCTTCTGACATCCATTGATTACTCTAGCTTGCAGTGTGGCAATACATATAGTGGGTTTTTGCCTGTTTTGATTTCAGGGTTATGAATGGAATTGATCATCTTATTATATGGTCAATCTCTTGGGAAGTCAAGTGATGTTTATGTATCACTGTGAAATATTGAGCACAACCAGTCCATCATTAATTGTCTAAATTGAGGTTTTTTGGTACTTCCTCAGTTGGAATAAACTTGAAACATTTATTTCTTGGGTTTGATACTCTCAACAATAAATTAAGTTAATTGGATCAATATAGTATTTTACATATATTGGTTTGATTAGCATGATCAAAGAGAGTAATAGAAAAAATTTAATGATAAAAGTTTTTGAAAAGATTTCATAAAAATATAGAAAATCTCAATATTATGATTACCAAGACTTTAGAATATATAGAAATTATTTTAATATTTACATATTAAAAACTATTTTGAATCAATCATTTCAGAAGAAAATTAGGAAAATAATCTCTAATTACCAATTAGTCCAACTGAAGATATTTAAGATGTGCAGATATCTTATATTTATTATTTCAACGCTTAATACACAGCATGCTGTTATTAATCTTTAATATAATAAAATGTTTTCCTTAATAATTATATTTTAAGATTAAATCATTATTAATCTACTTTTTGTTTATTAAATTTTTGAAAATGTATACAATATATATATATTAATTTTAATTTACTGCTGATTAAATATTGTAACGGTCAGAACGTGTATCTCACTGACACACTGCACGGTTCAAACCCCAGTCCTGAAACTCAACACTCTAGGAGTTGCCTCCCAAAAATCCTAAGTTCGAATCCAAAGTCTATTCCACAGCGCCACCTACATGATAACACATCTGACACTTCTAATAGCATAGTTTCTCTCCAGTGCCGGTGGTCAGGGAGAAGCAAGAGACTCTACATTAACATATATAATTAGGTTAGCTAAGTAAAGACTATGGATGATACAAAATATATATAAAATGAGAAATAGACTGCAGTAATGGTGTGGATCGCAGAAAATAAATAAATATATTTAAACTGATTATAATTCAAATATGGTTTATTAATTAGCACTATAATGTGCCGGTCGAATGATGTATATTGGTTTAACCCAGTTCGAATACTAGGAGAAAGTACCTCGAGGCCACTCATACGTGTGATATAAAAATCAAGAATACTAAGGCCTCTGCTTTATTCGTCTATTTTCAAATCTAACTACGAACCAACAACATATCCGAGACACACATAAATTATTTTATAACCCTGGCCCACAGCTTAGCATCAGGGAGAGACAATGGACTAGAATACTTACGGAACTAACTAAGTTAAATGTGCACATAATATAACATGAGTTGAGTGTTGGTGCGTGCTTGGATCATTGGACAAGTAATATAAAAGGTTAAGCTAATAAAAGGTTGAAATAACATTAGGAGACTTAAGCTTTTTAGTTTAAATAATATATTTTAATAAACGTAATTTTAAATATTAGAAATGTTTTAACTATCTTGGCTATTCCCCGATTGATTACTGATAAATAATTTTACAATGAGGCGGATGGAAATTACATAATATTTTGCAGTCTAAGTATTACTCTTCTAATTTAAATAAAATTATTAACTCATGTCCCCTCGATAACGCAAAATTAAAATAACTCTTTCACAAAGCATTCTCTAGTTGCTTTGTGCTTTATAAACAATTTTAAAATATTTAAAGACCTATAAATAACTAATATTTAACTATGGGACTAAAAGCGAACAAAGTAAGCGTTATCGAGGAGATCAAGTTGGCAAACTAAAGGAAACTTAACTAGTATTTAAATTACAGATATTATTTTAAATGAAAAATAATTTACACTGCAATGAAACATGAAAGCATTTATATAACATACTAAATAAATTTATAATTATAACATACTAAAATGAGGAATAGCAAAGGGTAAAAATTTAAGTATAAAATAGATGATCACACAAAAAATAAATATAAATCTAATATTAAACTAATAAGAGAAACAGTTACATTATAAATATAAATTAAAGAAACCATTAGCGAAAGGTATTTATAAAAGGGTAAAGTAATAGTTCATGAGGACATATAAAGTTACCAGTCCTTGTTTCTTTGATCCAGTTCGCTCGACATCCGTGGTTTGGTTACATACATAGTGATTTGTCCGGACAAAGGGATTTGAAATATGCAGCATTTTTGCACGTAGAGCACAGACACGGCTCACAGTTCGGTTTTACTATTGGTTTGACACGTTACAGCATTTTGATGGATTTAGGACCCCGACAGCAGGCAAAGCTGATGAGCCTAGCTGCCGTACATGGTCACATCCACTAAATTGATAGAACTTTTAACAGGTCGATGTTGGAACTCATAACAGGAATTTTCCGCAAAACTAGGACTCCATTGTTTTCCACATTTATTTTCAGAGCAACCTAGGAGGATCACTTAAAGCACAAAATGCCGAATCATCAAAGCACAGGATCTGAATAAATCTTCAAGTACAAAATCAGAATAATTTAACGAACAAAATCTGAATCCTCAAGTCTTTTGTTCTCCCCACCTTTTATACCTTTCTGGAGATACTCTTCTATTGTTTTGCGTATGATTTTAGATCTTGATAAGCCCCCTATGCTCCTTTGTTTCGAAGTAACTTTTTACTAAAAATAAACTTTAATTTCTTATCATCAAATTCTGCATTTAACTTTGAATTTGATTTAATTAAAAAGGCTATCTTTAATTTGCCTTGAATGGACTAACTAATTGAACAAATGCTATTACTTGAGAAATGCTAGCAGGCTTATCTTAAAATAAAATCATACGCCATATTTTAACAAAAATTAAAAGAAAAAATATCTTATTATTTCTTTTAATAAAATAACATTTTAGTTCAACAGAATTTTGCATTTAATCATATATATACGCTTCCGTATATATATGTTTGATTAATAAATTTTGAAAAGGAAATTTTAATAACAATTTAATCTTAGACAGAATTTTATTTTAAAAGAAATATTTTAAAGTAAATAGCTAATTTAATAAGCGTTAAATGTACAAAATGAAACACGTTAATTTTATATTTAATGCAAAACCCTGTTGATACTAGGATATAAACTTAACCCAGGTTTACAATATTGGTAAATTTATAGAAGGCTGTGAAGCATGGATCGGACTTCCGGATCCATTGCTTCAATAAGATGGCCTTGTCTGAATAAGCCAGACCGGGCCATCAAATTAAAAGATAAACATATTTTAAATAGATACAATAAAATGTCATTTACATTAATGGCTGGTTAATCTATACAATCTCTTTATACCTCAGTTCAATGCATGAGGAAATTATAATAATGCGCTTAAAACAAATATACATTCAGAAAAGTTAATTCACAAATGCGAAACCTATGGCAAATATGATGTGTTGCTTAAATCAAATTTATATTCTAAAATCTGAGAAAAGAACTTATATTGATTTCTAGAATGGTGCGGACAAAAGCTCATTGAGCTAGAGGCATGGAAGTGGTTAAGATGCAGGTAATTAAATATAATATCATTTAACTATAACAAGGGAATGGTGGTACTAGTGGAGGTTTAATATATAGAATGGAGTGTGGTACGTTGAAACCGCGGCTTTGTGAAATAAAATAAAATAAATACTAAAATGAAATTGGACGGGATGGCATTTTGCCAGGGACCCCGTAGAGGTTTGATCACACATAGCCTGAGCATGGCCTATTACCATAAACTCCATTGCTGGGTGATTGAAGCATCCTGTTCTATGTATGGCTTCTAGCTCATACAATATCTGGAAATTGCAAGGATAAAAGGGAAAGGTCTGAGCCTTAAATCCCTGTATAAACAAAGCAAGGTCTCAACATCCTATATGCCCACCCTAGTAACACACAATATAAATAAAACAAATATATGAAATGGGTAACTGAACAAGTAAAGGCGCTTAACCAATGCCTATATTTTAAAGACGATCCGCACATTCTTGACCTCAATTTTGCAGTTCATAAAAGCCATTATAAATACAATGTTATTTGAACATAATAAAATAGAGTGGAATGCATGATTAAAAGGAGATTAATAAGGCAATACGCAATCATACATTTCTATAATTATAAAATCTACTTATCAATTTCGCGCATATCCTCATGTTATATATATAAAAATACGAAATACCCCTTTCTTGAAATAAAATAAAACAGAGTAGCCCTCGAACAAGCGATTTTAGAAAATATCTATTTAGGGGTCAACTATAAAATTAATCCGCAACAATATGGCGGCACACTAATAGGAGGGAAGGAAATAATTCGCTCATTCGATGGCTATTTAAGCACACTACTATAATAGAAGAAATAAATTTGCAAATATATAAAATAGAAAATATTAACCCAAGGATAGAAAGAAAAGCATGCAAGTTAGGTTACAAATATATTTACAGAAATACTGTTTCATAATAAAAGAAATACATTTAAATTTTAGCTAGCTTTTAGAAATAAAATAGGCAATACAAGAGCTATTGAGTTAATGGGGTTACCTCATTTCAACTTGGGGCAGTCCGTGCACATTTTCTAATTTAAAACTCCAATGGAAGTAGGTAGCATGTGATCAATATGGCAGCTTCTTGGTTCGTGATTAAAGATGATACGTGTTCAGCAGTGGTGGCAATTTACAACTGGTCCGGAGCATCAGATGGTATATGCCGCAGGGCTGGCCATCCGAGAAGGAAGAGCCTTCTTGCCGGTCTACTCCGACATTCTTCGTTAACAGGCAAAGGCTGTTAATTTACTAATTTTTCTAATGGTATAGGGCTGGCTTCACTAATTTCAGCTGTTTTACGTTCACTATTTTAAATATCTTCACTCAGGTTGAAAGCAAAATATGCAAACATCAAGTATTTGGTACACAGAAATTCACAGTAATGTTATAACATCATAGCTTAACAACAATAGCACAAGCATAGAATTATAATATCACAAGGATAGCCTTATGCATGGATAGAATCAATCAAGCATAGCATTATAATATTCCTCCACAAGAATAGAAATCGGCCCTATATATACTAAACCAGCATACAATGAACTACCCCGCGGCAGTCACTCTAGAGCCAAAAATAGATACAAAATCACAGCTGCCAACTTATCTGAAAACAGGGATTTTATAATTAGTTTTTGCTTTTAAGATATTCGGATTGGAACTTTTTAATTTTAACAATGTTTTAATTAAAATACCTGAGTGGACATCTGTTGTTTATTTGATGACAAAATTTAAGCCACTAATTAATAAATGTTACCAAAACTTTGATTAATTAATTATATTGTTATCTCCCAACCCTCATTTACTTTTGAAGAAAATGTGTGACGTGATTCTAGAATTCTAAAAACAAAATTATTTTACTTTTAAATTGTAAAATGTTTAAATCTATTTACCGAGAAATATAATCTTACTAAATGAAAACAAATATTACGATTGCAATATCTCTAAAATAAACAGATTTAACAAACATAACTTTAAATAACAAAAGTATTATTTTATTTAAGTTTTAAATGTATTATCTCAGTCTGTGTGTAAATTTACTTATATAACCTACTTTTTTTAAAATGAATATGTATACATGCACATACTCGCAATTGATAAATTATTAATACTAGAGTTTTACAATTATATATACCACGAGCATTAATAAATTCATGATCTAATTTAGGTAGATTTCGGTATATAAGCGGCAGTACAGACACCCTATGATAAACTGGGGTTTGAACTAGGTTATGAGGGTAGGAAAGAAGTGAGAGAAGGTGAAACTAAGATTTGTACAGCAAATCTTACTGTTTTAATACGTAATATTTAAGAATATAAATATTTCACATGTTCGAATATGTTACTAGAACAAACTGGAAGCAGATTCTAAAGAACCATTTTTAAATAAACTTTGCAAATCTGTTACTCTTTTGCATATCATTGCCAATGGGTAACATATTTGCAATATTATTTTATAATGCTAAAGAATAATATATTTGCAAGTTTATTTAAAAATGGTTCTCATAACAAAACTTAGATTTATTTCAATACATTTTTTAAATTAAGCATTGAAATAAAATCAGAAACCATTACAGTGAATATTTGCTTTCAACTGATTGAATATCTCAATTAATCACAGACAAATTATATCTCAAAATAACAGTTGAAAGGAGTAATTCATAATTATATAAAAATATTTTTTTTAGTTAGGTTTTTTTTAAGAAGGGTTGTGATATAATATTTAAGACAGTATTTCTCAATCTGGTTCTCATGTTATTTTGGATTTGTCTTTTATATTTCAAAATATAGACTAATAATTCAAACTTGTTTCTAATAGTTGGCAAATGTTTTATTTTCATATATTGAATCCATCTAATTTACCATCAAGTAATATTTCTCCTCATTAAATGTTTTAAAAATCAAACTCAGTATCAAATGTAATTTTATTCTTATCATTACATAAATAATCATATGATCATTTGCTTACGAATCAAAATTTGAGACTACACAAGTTTTATTCAATTGATAAAATGGGATTTTTTATTTTTTATAACTGGCAATTAATCCAGAAATCTTTAGTTTTCAAATCCACCATTTTGATAAACTGTTCTGACCAAATTATTAAATGAATAATAATATTCCAGTTTCACTAATTATTTTTTCAATTAAAACTACATTATAAATATGAGGCATGGATCCTCGAAAACGTTAAGCCGATAAACTTTAATAATAATTTATATATTCTTTATTAACAATTATAAATAAGTATTTTTTGTTACATTATAATTTTTTTTTTTTTACAAAGAAAAAAAAATTATCTATATATAATAAATAGTAATGTCAGTATGAAGTTTTAATCCACAAAATTACTCACTTCAAAATAGTGTCAGGTTAAAAGAGTAAAAATTACTTATAAGGCATATTGTTATAGGATGTATTTGTTATTTTTGATTTATTATTAATCCAGAATACAAAATACATATCCAACTTTTTTCTTATTAATGTTTGTTACAAAAACATCTATGATAATTTAATGCAATTCAAAACATGTATAAGAATAGTAAAGTGAAGAGATGATTTTTAAAGCCCCCCCCAGACTCCAGGTTTATAATGCTTGAAAAGTCAGCTTTTATTTAAATAGAATATTTTTTGTTCTAATAAAAGTTAATTTATTTTACAACTGCTAATTATATTAAAAATTTATAATACAATAGGCTTCTGGCAATGAGAATTAAAAGAATTTTGCAAATGAAAAGTTTAGTGAGAATTCTTAGCGATGCCGTAATTGTTGAGAGCATGATATGCAAATTTTAAGGTGGTGTGCTATATCTAGTAAATGAAATGAGAGGAAGTATTTATTTAAGTTTAATAATAAAAAATTATTTATTAAATAAATTAGTTGTTTATTATTAGTTAGTATATCACTTAAATTTAACTGTTAATTATTTTTTCACTATAAATTCCGTTTTTTTATGAGTAACTTTTTTTTTCATTTACTTTTTTTCATTTACTTTACTTGTACAAATTATTTATTTAGTTAAATAAAAATATATATGATATACCACTTTCGAAAATCTTATATCCAGCCCAGAATTCCTCATTTCAACATAACCTTTCACATTTTGACTAGCATATCTTCTTTGGTAAATGAAATTTTTGTCTTAATTAAGAAAAAGAATATTTTTAAAATGATTATTTTCATTTTAAAAAAATATTGTAAGTAGTAACTATCATGGAGTTAGATAAAAATAACTTCATTTTATTTTAAAATAGAAGAACTTACAATCTTTTAATTTAATACATTGTTCAGGCTTAAACCTGCATTTATATATGTAATATATGCAGGATTCGAACTCAAACTTTCACATGACTCACCACTCTCAGTGCCATCTCATATTGCTGACCCACCTGATCACAAACATGTCGAAAAGATAAATAATCACCAATATACGTATTTCATGCTAAACCAGCAATCATCAGTTGGTCTAGATTACTATCCTCACACATATATATAATCAGTGCTCAGCTTTATATTAAGATAGCCAATCTTCATACTTTAATGGACAGGCTTCAAACTATTCCAACTCACAACTCTTCAGCCTTCCATTTCATTGAAAATCTGATGATGGAATGTTCAAAGCCCTTATTAGTGCCAAGGTTGTCATCCTACCCATGTTGACATATTAGTCATTCTGACCCCTCATGTACAGGAGAATAATCCATTTATACATACATATGCGAGGGATGGGCAGACCTATTACACACTATTTATATAAATTAATACATTGTACAGGCTTAAACCTGCATTTATATATGTAATATATGCGGGATTCGAACTCAGACTTTCACACGACCCACTACTCTCAGTGCCATCTCATATTGCTGACCCACCTGATCACACACATGTTGAAAAGATAAATAATCACCAATATACATATTTCATGCTAAACCAGCAAACATCAGTTGGTCTAGATTACTATCCTCACACATATATATAATCAGTGCTCAGCTTTATATTAAGTAGCTAATCTTCGGGTAGGATGACAACCTTGGCACTAATAAGGGCTTTGAACGTTCCATCATCAGATTTTTAATGAAATGGAAGGCTGAAGAGTTGTGAGTTGGAATAGTTTGAAGCCTGTCCATTAAAGTATGAAGATTGGCTATCTTAATATAAAGCTGAGCACTGATTATATATATGTGTGAAGATAGTAATCTAGACCAACTGATGATTGCTGGTTTAGCATGAAATATGTATATTGGTGATTATTTATCTTTTCGACATGTTTGTGATCAGGTGGGTCAGCAATATGAGATGGCACTGAGAGTAGTGAGTCATGTGAAAGTCTGATTTTGAATCTTTTAATTTGTAATTCACAGTGTAATAAAATATTTTGAATTATTTTAAAAAATAGTTATCGATGACTTTTTAATTTAATGCCATAATGACAAAAATAATTAGCAGAAACCTATTATTAAGGGTTTGGGAGGAGTAATATAAAGATTAATATATCAAAATTGAAATGAAACCATTCATTTTAAACAAAAAAGTTAAAAGAAGCACAAGGATTCTGTATTGTAGTAAACAAAACTCTTACATTTTAAGCTGACTTCTGTCACTATATGAAAAAAATCATTTATTAGTGTATTAATTAAGCATTATTAATTTATATTGATATTTCCACAACAATTTTTTAAAAAACCATTATATGTATATTCAAAAATTTATTCAGAATTTCATCATTCTTTAAAAAATTGCCAATCATTTTTGTAGATTGAAAATGTTACACAAATTATTTTAACATGGAATGTAAAATTTATATAGAAATATAGTATTTGAATTTTAAAACAGGATAATCATTTTTAACGGAATACTAGTTAGAAGTGGGAGAGAAGCATATATTGAAAACAAAAGTAAGAAAATTATCAACCAAAAACAAAAATTAACTTTAAAATGTATGCTAACTTCTTATGAATATACAAATTTATTTATTTATATATTTAATTTCATATGTAATTATTTCTAATTATTGAACTAAAACTAACATCGAGTCATTTAAATTGTATAAATATTGAATTTGGTTGCTATTATTTAATCATTTATATGAAAATGAATGCTTTAATTTGTTGTTTTATTGTGTTTATGAATGGAATGAAGTAAATCATATGTTTTTCAAGGTCTGCTATATGTTTATAAAATGCTTTTTACAAACTGTTTTCTCTTTTTTGATTATATTTTAAGAATGACCGCATCTATGTAAATTTCTTTGTTGAAACCTTTCTTACTAATATACTTCTTTTTCAGCATTGTTCATTATCTGTTTACTGTCTATTGCCATCATTCTCAACCATATTAACCCTTTTTAAATATCTTTTCTTTGTCGCTGCAGTGGTTTATCCAGGATGTTATGGCCCACACCCAGACCTGATGGCTATGTCTGATCATCCCGCTTATTACCTGCTTGGTCATCATAAAGGTTATAACACTCTCAGCTATATTTAACACAACTTCTGCTACGTCACTGCTAACCCTGTTGGCTTGCATGTTTAAAAAAAATATTCACTTGCTAATGCAATTTTATATTTTAAAAAAATATTTTCAAAAAACATTTGTTCTTCTTGATCATTCTTTTTTTTTTAAAAAAAAAGATCAATATTTTAATAGATAGAAAATTTTAACTATTAATAATATTAGTTTTATCATATTTACTTTATACTTATTATATTATTAAATATGCTTATTTGTAATAATTTATAGGTACCTACAAATAATTTTTATACTTTTACAAAATTAAACTGCAAACTATATTAAAAATTTATATAAATAAACTATAAATTACCAATAGCTAAGAAGTTACCTTGATAACAGATTATGGATTTTCTTAGTGTTATTAAACTTTAACTGTTGTACTGGGAATATATATATATATGTTTGATAATAAAGAAAATATTATTTATTTAACTGTAATGCTCATTCTCAAGCTAATATTTTATCACTCCTACACGTCATTGACCAGATTAAGTTATATACATATATGTAATTATGATTTGTTATAATGTATATCATTTTATTCTTTAATGTTGAATATATAACAATGCCTGTTCATCAGAATAGTCAAAGTAATTTAGTTATAAATAGCGTAAGAAAAAGGTAATTTGAAGATTCATTTTATAACTAATAGATGTAATTGCTATTAATAGAAAAAAAAGTAAATATTCTAGTTTTCTATTTGAATTTGTTATTATAATTGAAATATTTTCTCTTAATTGATGAACTAAAATTTTCTAACATAATATAGACAGTGGTCTAACAATCTTATCTGTATCTTTTTTTAATTAAATGTTAAAATGAAAAAATACTTAAAGGGCTTTTAGATGTATAATCAAAATATTTAATGATATAGTGATTTAAATTGGAGATTCAAATATGAACATTTTATCAAGTATCATTTGCTAAACTAGTCTACGTGTATATAAATAATTAGTTTTATATACACAAAAAATATTTTGAACTTGTGTGATAATTAAGATGCTTAATAGTTGAGTGATTAATTTGGATCTATTAAATTGCAAAATATTATTGAAAGATTGCATTGATTTAAGAATTAGTAAGACATTAATACTCATGTTATTGCCAAATCATTCATTTTAAATTCAGACTAGTAGCTAGACATCCTTAAAAAGATAAGCTTGAAGAAGACTGAACATTTTTCTGATTTATATTAGAAAAAATTAATCTATTTTTAAAGGATGCACAATCACGACCAATAAATGATTCATAAGTTTTACTAGTCTTTCAATAAATCATTATATTTACTGCTGTCATGCACCCAATCCTTTAATAAAAGAATTGGAGTTTTATCTGAATTTCAAAGTATAGGAAACTACTTAATAGATATTGCTGTTATGATTTAAAAATTGATAACCAAATATCTGAGAGAATTTTGAGTAGTATAAAATTAGATAACATTTGTCAAATCTGATTCTGCTGATCATGTATTGTGATTGTTTGGATTAAGAAATATAGATTATTTTTTTAAGAGTTTATTTCATTTTAGCATAGTTTTTGGATGACATGAAAGGTGTTCAAAATTACTTTCATAAGTCCCTTTTGTTATGATAGATAATATTTAAGCTTTTGTAATGGCTGATAATTTTTAGCAGATTTCGTCAGAGATAATAGTTCAACACAATTGAAATAAAACAACTATATAAAAATAATAAATATTTCCTTTATTGAACTGGTTTTCACCCTACATTAGGGCCTTTTCAAAATACACTTCTAATATAATCACATGACCTTTATATCTATCAATACTCCCTCTAACGTTCATTTTATATAATCATTTTACATAATCACACAACCTATTTACATATATAAATATATCCCCTCCTTTTATTTTATATACATATTATTTTTATACAATAGATAAAATTACATTAAATACAATTCAATAATTATATACATATATTATACACCATAAAATTACATACACATACTTTATACATTAAATTATATATCATTTCTCATATATTTTTACTAACCATATCTTCAAATATAAACTTATTTATCTATAATTAACAATTATTTATATTAACTAATTATTTACATATATCATATATATCAATTTAAAAAAAAAACAAAAAACAACAAATCAACCATATATTAAATTTTCCAGTTATCCTTCAATGCCCATTTACTACTCAACTTTCCAGGTCCTTTAACTAAATTAACACATTTATTCATATTTTCTTGAATATATATAGGGCAAACGGGGAAAACAGCAATAGAAAGAGGAAAAGAGCATAATAGGGCTATTGAAAGGAAGGACATAAATTCAGGACCATATGTTCATTATTTGAATACTGGTCATAGAATGAGATGTATTGAGGATATGAAGGTTATAAAATATGTTAAAGATTATAATAGAAGGAAATATTATGAGACTGTATATATTCAAGAAAATATGAATAAATGTGTTAATTTAGTTAAAGGACCTGCAAAGTTGAGTAGTAAATGGGCATTGAAGGATAACTGGAAAATTTAATATATGGTTGATTTGTTGTTTTTTTTTTTTTTAAAATTGATATATATGATATATGTAAATAATTAGTTAATATAAATAATTGTTAATTATAGATAAATAAGTTTATATTTGAAGATATGGTTAGTAAAAATATATGAGAAATGATATATAATTTAATGTATAAAGTATGTGTATGTAATTTTATGGTGTATAATATATGTATATAATTATTGAATTGTATTTAATGTAATTTTATCTATTGTATAAAAATAATATGTATATAAAATAAAAAAATTGAGGGGAGGGGGATATATATATATATGTAAATAGGTTGTGTGATTATGTAAAATGATTATATAAAATGAACGTTAGAGGGAGTATTGATAGATATAAAGGTCATGTGATTATATTAGAAGTGTATTTTGAAAAGGCCCTAATGTAGGGTGAAAACCGGTTCAATAAAGGAAATATTTATTATTTTTATATAGTTGTTTTATTTCAATTGTGTTGAACTATTATTAATGATTGAAAACAACATTATGGACAAATTTATGTTTGACCATTATTAAGGATAATTCGTCAGAGATTTAGAAGTTATTAGAAAAGAATATTCTGTAATGCATTTAGTGATTCAAATGTAGATTAGCCAAACCATTAATATCATTTTTATTGTCAAGTAATATTATTTGAGGAATTAAAGTCGGAAGGGGGGGGGATCAATTAATAAATATATCACACAGATCTTTATTTCATGACAGTTGATAGTTATTTTGTTTTTTTTTTAGAATTGCATTGTATGTAAAGCGATTTTATAAAATATTTCTATTATCCTGACATGAAATTAAATAATGAATGAAGCTTTAAATTCATATTTAGAATTGTTTGTTGACAAATTATCACTTTTGGATTTTTCTCATTAAAATTAAGGAAATTATAATTTTAATTAATATTTATCAAAAGTTTTTACTAAAATTTCTGATGAAACATATATATACCTAGTGTATGTAATGAAGTTTATAATGACTTATTTTTCAAAATTTGCAAATTTTTGCTGATGAAAAGTCATTTTAAAATCAATGGTAATTTTAAAGAAAAAGATAAATAAAAATTAACATATAATTTATAAAATTTTATAATTATTAAATATCTATTTTTTTTAAAAATTTCTATCCTTTAAAACATTGATCAGTCTAGTCACACATAATATTTAACTTGTGTTTTTTTTTTTGAAATGTATATTTTTGAAACTATCGTTGACATTTTTTTTTTTGGTGAGCATTTTATTTATTTTTTTGTGAAAAATATACACTATTACTACTAATAATGCTACTTATTAATATTAAAACATCTTGTTTATTTACAGTGGAGACAAATCCATATTGTTTTAATATGGATAGAAAAATATACAGACCCTTGTTTCAATCCAAAGAATTTGCAAGTCATACCGGTATGTCTTTTCACTATTATATTTAAAACATTGAAATCATACTGGTATAAATTGTATTCTATTTTTATTTATTTTTTTTGTTTGTTCTAGTCTATTGTACGCTAATTGTTACTTTGTTTTTTGTACCTATTCTTTTTTTTCACTTTGCGGCTTTCTGCTCACTGTCTCCACTTTTATTTCTTTCTAAAAATAGTTTGTGTGCATTTTTTCTTTCGTTTTTTGTTTGTTTGTTTTATTTGGATTATCCTTTTACTTCTGTTTATTATTTTCTCTTATATTCTTGAATTTGATATATGTATACTAATCATCTAATTTTATGCTTGCAGTCATATATTTTTTGAGAGAAAAAAAAAGAAGAGGATTTTAAAATTCAATGCTGTGTAGAATAAAAATATATATTTTTAACCCATTATCACACACATTGTCTAACAAGTATATGATTATAAATATGTGCTTGATTAATTATTTTACTAATTAAATCAGTTTCCAAAGGCTGATACTTATAAACTTATTCTTTACATTTCCCATGATTGCCTAATATTCTGCTGTGTTATGTTGATAATTACTGAAAGCTGTGTAAAATATCTAGCATGCATGTATTTGCTTTGAAGTGCTTGCATAATTTTTACGAGAATGTATCATGCATGCATGGTAATGATATTGCTTGTTTTTCTTTCTTTTTTTTTTTTTGTTTGTTTTTTTATTATTAGTGCCTCCCTCACCTGCTTATCCTGAACAAACGAGAGCAGGAAATAGTAAGTAGTTGTTCTGTATTTGTCACCGCTGAATGATTTTGCTTATTGTATAGCATTTATTATTTTTGTGTTATATTCTTTTTTAAATTGTCTGAACAAACACACACTGTGTTGTAAAGATGTATGTATATATATAATAGATAAAGATATACATTAAAACAAAAATTACTCTAAATAATTCCACAGTATAATACATATATAAATAAATAAATTAAGCTATAATCAGTTTATGGCACAGCTGCCTTCTTGAATAGCAATTATTGCTAATCAGAATGGCACTCATGCTATAATCTAGTTATAGCTTTTATTTATTTATTTATATATATATATTGATATATTAAACTTTATTGAATTAATTCCAATGTTTTTCTTTTAATTAATGTATATATGCACGTACAAACATGTAACACACAGTTAATCATCGATTGTATAGTATTTGTTTTGTTTTACTTGGAATTTTCTAATCTTATGAAAATATATTTGTAGAAAAAAAATGATATATAATTTACTGCCTTTTTTTTTTTGCTCATAGTTTTTTAATGTGAATATGTTGCTCTGTTTCTTTACCTTTTAACTTTTTTAAAATGCTTTTAGTTTTAAACAAACAAAAAAACATGACTGTAGAGGAATTATTTTTATAAGATATTTATTTTGATATTTAAAAGAATATTAGAAACTGCTACAGACTGAAGAAAGAAACCATACCTATCTATGTCATACACAAAGATAACATTGGCATTGCCATCTCCTTCCCTCATCCAAGTTCATTTATTGCTTCTTACTAATATTATTTATTTATGAAAATCCTGTGATTTTATCTGTGAAAATACCTATTTTAAATATCTATTCTACATACATAAAATGCCTGTCCTTTACTCATAATCCAATTAAATACTATTTTGGCTATTCTCTTACTATCCATAAATTGTAATCTACCGAACATTTCCATTTTGCTTTTCTCATATAAAAACTTGACTATCCCATTTCTCCTTGAATTGCCTTCTTTGCCATCCACACATCTGCATCTAATGCATGTTTTCCTATTTCTCTTTGTACTTTTTTAAAGTAATTGAACATCTCTTTACTAACATAATGCATCATTATCATAACTTAATCCTGCTAGTGTTCACTTCCATACAATTCTTGCTACATCATATATGAAAACACTGTAGTTTCATTTATCAGTTTTCTCCCTTCATCCAAGCAATTTCTCTAATCACAAGACAATTTCCAAATAGTTATACTTATTTACCACATTTGACTTTATATCCCTCAATAAAAATTCTTTCTCTTCTTTTTCCCCAGCATTTATTATCATTACTTTTGATTTTTCTTTACTAAATTTAATCCCCATCTCTTTACCAACCCATGTGCACATCTTCAGCATAATTTCCCTACTTTCTGTGCACAAGAATATATCATTAGCAAATAAAAGAACTGGTAATGTATGCATTCCCTTGCCATCTATTAATGGTATCTCTACACTTTTTCCTAGTCTTTCCATTGTTCTCTCCATTTCTCTCAAATATAACAAAAATAAAATAGATGACATAAGCATCCTTGCTTTAGTTCATCCCATTTTTAACTCTTAACTGATTCTATATTTCCTAATTTATATATATAGTAATTATTTTCATACAATCTCTTAATAAGATCCACTAAAGCTCCATTAATTCTCAAATTTACTAAATTTGTCCATAATCTATTTCTATTTACTCTATCTTATGCTTTTCTATATTTATAAAAACCATATATAACTGACTATCTATATTCCTACTCATATCTATAAGTTGTGTGACTACAAATAAACTATCTCCTATATGAAAACAGGCAAAACTCTCCATACAGTAGTACCACTCAGTGCCAACCAGAGTAATCAGTGGATGCCAGAAGGCTTGTGCATAAAATCCCTATCTAGTGGTTTATCTCCTATATGCCTATCCATTCTAAAATCTCTCACTATATTATTTTCTTTCCTCCATTTTGCCATTCTTCCAGCCACCATATATGCAAAAACATTATATAACAATGATGTTAACACTGTCGGTTTATAATTGTTTAACTTTCTATGGTCTTACCCTTTGTACTTTAAATAATAGCCTTACTCTTGTATTATTCTAGCTATCTGGAAATTCTGTGCCATCTTATTAAAATATGATAATAGATTTCATTTTACCCTACTTCCCAAATTCATTATCATCTCTGCTGCCAATCCATTTAAGTCTCTTGCCTTTTCAATTTCTTACCTGCCTCATTCAATCTATTTTCTGTAAAACTAATATTTCCATTTAGGTGCTTTTATGTTTGTTATCACTCTGTCCTTCACATTTAACATTTTCTCTAATTCTTCTCTAGAGCTACACTCTTTTTCCTCATCATTTAGTAATACTATTTCTCTCTCCCCTACATTCCTTTGTTTAATATATTTCCAAATTTTTTTACTTTTATCTCTTCTACTTTTATTAATATCCTCTCCAATAATTCACTTTTTAATGTCATTTTCTCTATATAATTATCTATTTTAGCCAACTTTTTTTAAAAAATAGTTTTCCCATTTAATATTAACATCTTTATCACTTTCTTTGTTTTTAATAGCACATTTATATTGTCTACATACTTTTTTTCTCTCTTTTATACTTTTATTCATTCTGACTTTTCTATTACTTTTATTCTTCTGAATATTCTTACCTAAAACCATATTTGCCACTTTTCTACTTCACCACACCAGTTCTTATATTCATCTCCAACAACTCTTCCATGATTACTTCTACTTTTATTTTACATTCTTCTAACTTATTTTTATAATTCATTTTCCATCATATTACTAACTAGTTCTATTATAAAGAAGTTATGATCATTATTACATACTCTCTTCATTATCAAACACTAATTTTCTGTACTTTACTCATTCCCTCTTTTTTTACTAATATATAATCTATTGTGTGAAATTATTATTTCTATACCATGTATTATCCCCTCATAAATATTTGATAAATTTTCAATGCTCAAATTCACTCTCTGACAAATTTTTTTCAAAAGCTGTCCATTCTTGTTATCCATGTCATCAATTTATTCAATATGCCTATTCATATCCCCTATAAATATTTTCTTCCACCTTTTTTTTTTTTTTGTGAAACTCTGTATATCCTTAACTAGGCATTCAGATATGCTTCTGTTCCACTGCATTATAATTTGACTATCTCTAGTGACCCTATATACTGATGGTATTTAGTCAGCACTGAAGGCATAGGGGGTAGAGACCCCTACTATTTACTATAAAAGTCTGCGTAATGTGTGTTTAACCATTGGAATCAGCTGGAAATTATTTTTTTTTTAATACAGAATGTTTAAAGATTGCACCATAATCAATTAAATTTAGATTAATTTTTTCAAATTACTATTGGACTGAGAATAATACACGAATTGTTCAAAATAATGGGAACATCTAGTAACTAAATTAACATGTTCTAGGGCTGTCCATTATTAAATGTTTTATTCTTAGAATGAGAATTATATAATAATTTTATTTAAGGATATTGACTTTTCACTTGTCCAAAAATAGTTGATGGTTATAGTTTGTCAATCCAAAGTTATGGTTGGACTACCACTGTGATTATCTGGTAGAACAGCTTTTTTTTTCCTTTTTTAATATTAATTGAAATAAACTTTTTCAGTTGGTAAAAAAATGAAACCAGGGATTCATCTATCAGAAACCAATAGTATGAAATAACAGCTACAAATGTTCAGCTTGTAAAGTTCACAAAAATTTTATTGACACAAGAATCTTTAGATTTATATTGACCTTTGAAGTGATTTATTCCACTGTGTGTTTGTATGGTTTTTTGACTTGGTATTTGTAATGCGATTTGTAACTACAATTGTTTCAACTAATTTTATTTTCCCCATTGTTAATGAATATGGTCATTATTTTGTGGTTATTCAGTTTGATTCATTAAGCCATTCTGCAATTCAAATATCAACGCTTCAGCTAATTAACTTCTCATGGATTAGACTTTTTTTCGTAGACTTATGAAAGTGGAATCATTATCTTGTTGAATAATGGTTATCATTTCCTTAGGATTCCATCTGCACAGGAAAAACTGTTACACTAATATCTATTTACATTTTTATTATGTGATCTCAAAAATATTTGTTAATCCAATAGATATTGTTATTATTTTATCCAACTTTATTTATATATTAATTTCAAACGTATACTTTTATAACAAGAATACATACATTATCAGCTTTTTCTTCTTTTATTTAATTATTTAGAATCACTAAGTGTTTTAATGTTTGAATATGTATGTGTATAAGTAAAGAAAACAGCCTTTAATAGTATTCTGCAGAGTAAAAGTCTCTCCTGATTCTTTTACAAAGGAATAAGATGACATCCATTTGATTATTCAAATGCAAAAAAAAAAGTATCAATAAAAAACTAAATAAAGGTTCACCACTGTTTATAGCAGGGGTTTATTTTTTTTATCTACCTCAACTAATAATAACTTAGATACTCTTTATGTATGTTATGTTAAATAATTTTTGGCTAATATTTATATTGGTTATTTAATAGTATTCATATTTAATTTTAATATGTGATTATAAAAATCACTTATTAAATATAATCATGGACATGATTTCTGTTTAAAAAAAATTGGCAGAAACATCTGCATAATTAAATAATAGGCTGCTAGCTCCATTTCTACACAGTTTTTATTCTTTTCTGGTTTCTTCTCCTTGTAAACTGGCTATAGTTAAAATTTATTGTGAATGGGAGATTAACTCTTTGCAAACATATCATTATAGGGCCCTTTATATGGCTTTTTTGTTGATGTCATCAAGTTAGGGGGAGGGCTTCTTATAGTTAAATTACTCCCAGTTCAGCCTATAGTTATTTCGAAGCACACAAACTTTCTTATTTATCTATATACTATTTCAAGGAGAATATGTTTTATAGAGAGAAATTATATCAAGTTATAAGAAAAAAAAATAGTAATTATTATTTCAACAAAAAAGTTATTACTGACAGATAAAAGAGTAGAAAGAGAAAAATGAATATATTTTCATTATATAAAAAAATATTTAAGTAGATTAAAATCCATCAGCCATTAAGCATTTCATAATAATAAAGTTATTTATAACAGAAGTAATTGAAATAAAATTTAGAATTAGAAAATGTGAAATAAATTTATTTTTTATGTAAAACCTAATAATGAAGTAGTTAGCATGATTTCATATTCTGTGTCTTCCTTACCATTCATTATTTTGTTGTTAAATGTTTAGAATAGAGTGAAGATATTTGCTTCTAAAAGCTTTAATTAATATTTAGAGTAAAAAAATTTCTAACTTTGAAAACTAGCAACAAACCTACATAATAATAAAATGATTGGTTTTAAGATATATCTCTATAAAACTTCTAGTGTATTTTGATTATTCAATCTTGGAATAAATAGCTTTGGAATAGAGCGACTCTTATTTTGACTACTTTTCTTAAAAATTTGATATTTATTATCACCATATATGGTTTATGAAATTAACTATAAATGATATTATAATTTCAAGATTATATTTTTTTCCCCCATTTAATTTAATAATTTTTATTTTGAAAAAGAGTAGTTATTTTAATATATCCATCTCATAATATTTGGATCATTAACTTTATAAATAATTTTTACCTTATTAGTTGAGAAAAACTGGAACCTGATGAGTGATGATTACTTTATTAGTTATATATATATTGATATTTGTTTCATCATCAATACATATTACAAATTTGACTAATTTGTTAATGAATTTATTGTTTATAATCAAGGAAAGAGAAGAGCATTACTTCATTTTATAATGTTGTCTATATTTTTTCTATTTTTTTTTTATCTAAGATTAAGTGATGTCTTTCAAAAATTTCCTTTCAATGCTAATTTGATTTGAAATTATTTATTATTCCTTTATTCCAAAAGCTAATTTTTAACCGGGGGGGGGGGGGGGATGTCAAAATTTGTTTTGAAATATAAAATTCAAATTACTGTTGTAGAATTTTATTAAAACTATAATATATAGGGTATATGAGCACAGACTTTCACACCACCCATTACTCTCCACTCTATTTCATAACACTGATACACTTGAACACATATATGTCGAAAAGATAAATAATCACCAATATATGTATTTCATGCTAAACCAGCAATCATCAGTTGGTCCAGATTACCATCTCTACACATATATGCTATAAGTGCTCAGATATATATTAAGATAGCCAATCTTCATACTTTAATGGACAAGCTTCAATCTACTCCATACTCCAACCGTCCATCCAATTGAAAATCTGATGGTGGAACGTATAATAAGCCTGTGTTTCAGTTATTAAAACTATAATTATAACTTCAAATAGGCATATCCAAGTTTATAGTGCTATCCAAATGGCTTAAAAACATTTATGTCTAGTGCTTTAGCATTTAAAAACCTCATGGGTAATGGTTAAACTTCTGCTTATTATTTTCATAATGGGATTTAAATCCATGAAGGTGAATTTTGGAAAAAAATTTCAGATCACATACAGGCTTAGAATTTGTTTTATCAAGTAGACAGTCCAAAAATATATTTGAAATATAATACAATCTCTACCACTGTTGGTAAGATATCATATTTCTGAATGCTAGCTCTCAGTTTACTCTATTTATTGCTCACATTGTATAAATTTAATTATATAAAAATAAAAAAGATTATGTCATAATTATATTATTAATTTAATTTTCAAATATTCCAAAAAAAGGAAAGATATATTTTTATCTATTGCTTAGATTAATGTACTGTATATTTTTTAATAATTATTAATAATGTTTGTTTATTGATTTACTTCAACATGTTTACACAAATTGTCCTAAATTGAATAATATAGTAAAAGTGTATTTCATTTAAATTGAATTTTGAGTTCATAGTTTCAAATAAAGACATTGAAGATCTGTTGTGTTGATTTTTTTGAAAAAAATTTAAAATTATGGTTTATTTTTTGAGATAACTAGAGAAATGAGAAAAGAAAGAAATTGGACATGTAAACAAAAATGGAGAAATTGCTCTAAACAATTGTTCAAACATGTATTCAAGAGGAAAAAGCAAAAAAATAGTAGTAAAGTAAAAGTTAGAAGTCTAAACTGATGTTTTATTTTTCATATCTATTAGTTATCTGCCAAAACAACCCTCACAATTTTTTCTTTAAGTTCTTTCTTTCTGTTGCTCTTTTTCCCAAAGTTTCTTTCTTAAGATCTTTAATTTCTTTTTCACTTATTCTCTAGTACTATCTATTCTACTTTTGGTTCTCTTAGCATTATCTTTTCCTTCTGGACCATATCTTCTAAACAATCAAGGACTTTATATCTATACTGTTTTTTCATTATATTTTCATTAGTAGCTTATGTTGTATTTTCTGACATTGTTAAAGTCATCATTTGGTTAAAGATAAACTTATAAGCTGAATGTTTATAGGAACATGATAACCCATCCATGAATAGTAACAACTGTATTTTTTGATTTTATATTCAGTGCATCAACACTCATTTGATCCAACTTATATTAGCCAGTATCCCTTTTGTTTTCTTATTAGCAATGGCTGTATATCTATAGCTAATTGAAATGGTTATGACCAACTATTGTAAGAAAAATCCTAAGCTTACTTTTAACCTAAAAAATTTCCAAGAATTATCTGGCCTGAATTGAAATTCTAGATGGTGAGCTTGAGAAATGGATTCACTTACCTCTATATGAATTCTTTTATATTTAAGAATATTTCATTATTGTTGTTTATTAATTGTAATCAGGTCTCTTGAGTTTTTCCATGAAAACCTAATAATGGTTATGATTTTATTTTTTATCAGACCTTTTATTAATATTTTTCTGCTACTATTTTATTGTCTTTTCTTGCATAATTGATATATACTACAATTTTATTGTTGTATTAACAATCTTCTGCACATCTAGCTATATGTTCGATTCATTTTCTTTTCTGCTTTATAATTTTTTCAAAAAAAAATTTTTTTTTCACTTATTCCTTTTAACAGTTATACTTTGCTCCAAATTCAGATCTTTAAAATATCCATTCTTTTATTCTATCTTTTCAAATTATTCTAGAGTCTCTTCCTTTTAAAAAGTTCTATTTTAAGCAAAATAAGCTTCATTCTTAAATCTAATATATTGCAAAAGAACTTTCTATATTAAAAAAAGTCAGATTTTATATCATCAATTAACTAACTTATGAATTACTAAATATAATTTGTTCTAAAAACTTTTTGACCAGCTGCCATTTTTATCTTCTATCATTTTCTCTATTTTACTCTTAGATATATTTATTTTATAAGTGTTGTTGTTTAATATTTTATTAAACCCCTTCTCATTATCTGCAAGCATTGTCAGATCTGATCTGTAAATGAAAACATTTCACCAGGAGATTATCATTATTTTCTTTATAGAATAAAAAGTAGAATGAAATCAGTAAAAATAAAAAGTATGACTAATCTAATATAGAAATAATTTTTTCATGCAGCATTTTAAATTTGTCATATATACATTGAGGTCCAATGAAAAGATAATACGTTCTCTCCACACTGCCAGCAGTAATATCTTTGAATCAATGCATGTTTTTTATAGCAACATAGTTTAGCTATTTACAACAAAAATTTTAAGATGTTAACATGTCTAAATTATGAGTTACAACTTGGAATGTTACATTATATTTCTTATGTTCATCAATTGATGTAAATGCTCTCATCACTGACATACAGAATCTGAATCATTTAAAATGCTTCAATAGCAGATTTATCCAATTTAAAATAACATTTAGTGTTAGTGTTTTTTCATTATACATCAGAGTAAGGATTTTCATGTCATAACTCATGATCCAAACATGCTAATATCTTAAAACTTCTGTGTGAACAGATAAGCAATTATGCTACACTGCATAAGCATTAATTCAAACATGGCATCGCTGGCAGCTTGGAGTCATCTTTTCACTGAGATATAAATGAATATATTTTAGATTCTTCTGTTTATATATTTGCTTGTTAATATTAACATTATACCACACTCAAGGATGTTAGAAGTTCTTGAAAATGCCTCTACTATTCAGAGATGGTTGATGGGATTATCTGAATATAAGTGTTAACTTTAAAAATGAACACGTGTATAAATGAGCAAATCCAAAATATATGTGCACATCTTATTTACTTTTGAAAATCTTCACTTCAATATATATGTAGACATACTCATAAGAGTACATACAACAATGTCATGACTTTCTCATCTGTTTACTTATATACTGTCAAGAGAGTTTTTTTGAGAGCAAAACTCAGAAACGGATCTGAAGATGGGGATATTATGATACTGTACAGTCTGTTGCTCATTGATTGCTCAGACTTGCCAATAGATAATTGTAAAATGGGTTGAAGATTAGACTGTTCTTGGAAAAGAATACATATATTTGAAAATTTTTCATTAAACATACTATCTGACTTCATAACTCATGAGCTAAATCATATCAAACTGTATATAAGATTATCATTTTAATTCTAAAAAAATTAAAATAATAGATTTGTATTCTTATTTGGGCCACACATAAATAGGAAGTATGCTTTTAATGAAAAAGGAAGAGCCTTGTAATATATTGGTATTGCATTTGTCTGCCATGTCTATGACTTGTATTCAAATCCAGACCAGGTAAAATTTGAAATTTTTTTTCAGGTTCCAATCAGGTTTTGGTAGCTAACCCAATATTAGTCAATAATAGAAACCTAACTATTTTTAGCTAGAAGGCAAAGCAAGAATGAAAAAACATTTCAAACCATCACCATCTAACAATTAGTAATCCTGGGAAGTAGTGTATTCTTTTTCATAATTCCTATATGGGGATATTGGAGAGGCCTTTGTTCTGCATTAACATTTTAAAGACTTTTACCTACATATGCAAACCATTTTATGACAGAAATTACTAATATTTTTCTGTTTTTTTTTTTATTTAGTATCTCCACCATTACCTCCTCCACCTCCAGAACATTTTGCCATGTTTAATGATGATTATAGTCAAGACCATTCATATATGGATCAAGAACGAGATAATGATCTTCCAGATTGGGTTCCAAGAAATTATATTGAAAAAGGTAAATAGAAAATAAATATATGTATCAAATGTTGATTACATATTTTATTCATTCATTAATAATTATGCCAAAAAAATATATTTATTAATTTAAAAAGTACATGTTAATCAACTAATTGAATAGTATAATAGTGTGTGTGTGGTTTGATTACCTTCTCCTTAGAATTATAGCTTGACACTGCATTAGTAAAAATTTCTTAATTATTTACATTTTGTATAACATCTTCTAATATTGACACATAGTAAATATGATATAAAAAAGAAATGTAAGTAAAGTGAATAATATATCCATTCTCTCATTCCAAGCTGCTTAGATTTGCCTATGTAATTGCATTTAGATATGAAGATAAGCAGGCCTTTCTTGTCAAAGTCTTTGTGACTTGGATCGAGAGTTTACTTGTATTTAACATTGCTAATTGACTTTTATAGTACTGCACATGTGATTTGATTACCTTCTCTTTAGAATTATTGGATTAAGTTTTTACAATTATCAATATTAGAAATTAATATAAAAAGTTTGTCAAAAAAATCTAACTATGGAAATGTGATGTTATTATTAAAGTGTTGTAATGCTTAAAATCTCAGTTTGATTAATTACAAGACTTTTAGAAATAATGTTAAAAAAGATGTATATATAATAAATATATTTTAAAGAGCAAGATTTATCTCGTATATGCAGTTTTAGCCATTTGGTAATGTTTTAAACATTTATAATCAGTTTAAGTTTTATTTCAGACCATTATATAGCAATACTTTTTTTCATTTTTAAATTTGTCTCCTTCATAAAATAAATACCTTTTAACTGCAGATTTAAGGTGGAATATGGTTTTAATTTATGTATTTCTATGTAAAATAATATAGACATGCAAATTTCTAATTTGAACAATGAATCCTGAAAAATAATCTGCAATAATTATATTTAAAATATGACAGTTAGTTCCAACTAATTAAAACTATGGATAGAAAGTTTGGTGCTGATATAGTACGCGCTCAGCGGCCATTTTGAATTAGAAAACAGCCAAAAACACTGCTGGCACATGCAAGCGATAAATGTCATCGATTAGAAACACTCTCTTTTTTTAGAAAATAAATCACCTGGGTCACTAATTAAAAAAGGTGTTGGGAAGGGACTACACTTAAAAAAATTGCGGGAAACTGTCACATTAAATAGCCTAAGGTGATACTATCAAAAAAAAGTGCGGGAAAAGAAAAGGAGGTGAAAAAATACTTTAAAATAAAACAAAAATGCTAATTTATATTGTAACAAAATTAAAGTAGTTCAAAAGGATTGTAACATATTAAAGAGAAATTCAATTGTATATTAAAATGTCATTGGATTTGTCAAAAATCCAAATATTATTAAAATCTCAAATATTCAAATATTATATTCATGGTAACTTAATAAAGATGATGAAACGATCCAAATGTATTAAATAATTAAGAAAAGATTCAAATATAAATATTTAGCTTAATAAACGAAAAGCATTGTAGCTTAAATTAAATTATGAGAAGAATACCTGAGTAGTGGCTATTAAACAAAAAGATCAGACTGAGTTATCAATTCTATTAAGGGACATTGGATTAAATGAAACATACTTCTATAATTAGATTCCTCAAGATATCACAATATCAATAATTATAAACAAATTATTAATAACAACTATTATAACTCAGGTATATGGAAATCACGTGAGGTGAGTACACTAGTAACTCAATAAAATATCTGCTCAGGTATACAGACAGTAGATTTTATCCACTTTCATTTCTTGGTTTGATGTTAAGTGCATATCCAAACAAATACCAAGTGAATATGGTCTAGCAGAGTGCCACTAGATTATTTGAATCTAGACACAGTTATATCTAATAACCTTTCACATGTACCGGGTTTGAATCCCTTTTTGGTACTTTATTTCTAATAAACATGGAAGATTTTGCTTTTTAGAGCCATATCACTGTATGCACTAATATCTAAGTAAGCATAAAACATCTTTAAACTAAAGTGGAATTCATTAGACACAAATCATTTCTCAGATCTTAGCATAACGAATGTGTTTCAATATTTTTTTATAAGTTTTACTAGCTCAGATTACTATTAATTTAGAATGGCAATTCACTCATCCTTGCATGAAATAGATGATGGAATGGTGGTTATAATATTACTAAGAAATCACTAAATATTATGAAATCAATATTTATTTATGGCCTTTGAACATTTAAACAGCTCATTAATTAAAACGTGATGATGATGATGATGATAATGATAATGACAATGGTTTCAACCACAGCTTTAGGACTAAGCCTAAACATAAAATTTAAATTTTTATAAAGAAATTCATAATTATTGTTAATTTTAGCATATTTAATCATATCTTAAACAACTAATATTCAACCATTGATGATGAATGATCACACTTGATAAAGACTACTCTTAATGAACTATATACGCCTCGTTTAATAACATAAACTAATATTTATTACTGCATTTCTAACATATACATAAAAATTTCTATATTTACGTGAAAATTTATATTAACAATAACAACAATAATCATAATCGACTGTTTTAAAATCATAACATTAAATTTTAAATTCTTCCCCCTTTCCCGTAAATGTATTTCAAAAGTATATTGTATTAAATTGGGGTAACCGATTTGTTAAAATGTTCCATCCATAAGAAAAGTATTTCATATAAAAAAAAATATTCACTCATTGGCACACATACCTTATAATCTAACATGTAAGTAGAATGACAAAAATAAATGTTAGTAAAATTAGAAAGAGCAAGTTTTAGAAACAAGTTTTAAATTATTTTCTCCCCCTCTCTTCTACCTCTGAAATGCTATACTTTAACTTGAAACAAAATAATCTAATATTTTGTTACTACTTATTACTTCACATTCACTCGCAATTATACACATATAAAAATATTATGTATGTGCGTGTTTTATCCCATAATAGCAAAATATTATTTAAAACCAAAATAATAATACAAGAAATTATTTTACACATTAATATTTCATAACTGTAAATCAATAAACAAATAATTTTGATACATTCAAGATCATTTATGAAGCTCAAAGTTATTATTAGTAAGACATTCTTGGTTTTAATCGATCTGAATAGTCTTTAAAAGTTCTTTAAATAAAATATACCACTTTATTGCTAAAATTTTATTAAGACTCTGCTATCATAAAGAAAATATATCAAAAAAAAAATTTTATACTACCAGTTCTTTGTAGCGACTTCTAATGAGTCAAATTTCTCTTGTTTAATGTCTATCTTTGGCAGCAACAATTTCCGTGTTTCTTTGGAACAATCTCTTTCTTAAAGTGTATAATTATTTGATGATGATGATCCTATTGAGGTTATTTGCTTTAGTGGATAATTTGGAAATCTTTATATTAATTTTTCTTCTCTTCCTGTCAAGCATGATTCTTTTAGTGGATGAAATACAGCAGTTGTTTTCACGTTTATAAATTTCCTGGGTTTTAAACTCAGTTGCTGGAACAATTAATTGGACTTGATGATTAATATTTATCAGATTAATTCATCTTTCTGATCTCCTTCGAATGCAGGTGAATGTTTTTTTTCTTTCTATTTAAAAAAAACATCTTATTTCTCTGGTCAGTTGAAAAGTGTAGAATATTATTTTTCTTCCCTATATGATCTGCAGCTCCACGATGGTCAGGTCTTGATGGAACACATATATAATTTTTCTACCCTGTCATTTCTTATATTTTCAACATTCAAAACTTCATAAAAAAAATGATTTAAAAAAAAAAATTATCTAGCAGAACTAAAATGTTTGTCTGCTTTAGTTTCAATAATTTTTAAAAAGTCTCTCTCACAATATATTATAATAACAATAATGTAATCTAATCACTTAACTGATTTTCCAGACTGCTTTTATATCCGATTTTTGAGTCAACTCACCCAATTAGAGTGATAGTGTGAATTGTTATTTTTGACCAACCCAAAAAAAATCACACACCTGGTTTTCAGACACTTTTGTCTTAAAAAAAAAAAAGACTTTATCCTTTTTCACGTATATCTGTAATATCTAAAATTGGAGTTTCTTTTCTCTAATCTTAAGATAAGACAATTTTAAAATTAGAGTTCCCACTCAGCTTAAGCTCCTATAGTGACAAACAATCATTTACAAAAATAGATATCTGATTCAACAGATTTCCTCTTTTAACATAAAATTGTACAAAAAATAATTTGACAGATTTAACCCTTCCTTTTCTTTCAATATTTAATAAATGTAAATTTCTGTATGTAATGTACACACATACTTTATCATTTCAAATCATTCATAAACTAACATTAAATAATATAATTGCTAGCTTAGTAATTATAACCCTAATATTTAAAATTAAATGTGACTTTTTCAATTCCCACTTACAATTATAGAAAAGCAACATAGAAGTATAGAATAAGATATTAGATTTGATCAAGCATAGGTTAGTTTTAAAGAAAGTTAAATATCTGTAATATAAAACAATCAATAGCTTACACATACACTGCCTATACGTATGCGTTATAACTTTGCTTTTTAAAGAAAAATTAAAAATTGAATAGTTTAATTATGTGTATTACCTTTCTATCAACACACAAACAATTAAAGTATATAACTGTGGCCTCACTCTCTTTCTGTCTAAAGCTTTTAAAACTGGATCTTGTAGGGTTTAAACTTGGATGCCCTACAGCTTCATTTATTGTTATATGTAAAAAAAATATGATTTTTGTTCATTTTCTCTCGTGCACATTACTATAAATTTAGCTAATGACTAAATTGTAATGGCACAACATTCCCCCCCTTCGAGTAAAATCATCAGCACTTTTGCTTTAACTATATCTAATAAAAGAAAAAAAAATCATAACTAATAAAATACACTAATAATAATAAACACACTAATAATAATATATAAAAAAAATTTCTAACTACTGGTAAATATTGTACTTTTTCATTAGAAAATTTAAAGTAATTTATTTGGAGATCTTTGCCAGGCTACTCTGCTGAAGTATAAGGGATCAAACTCCTAGCATTATAGGTTCCCTTATTCCCATCAAGAGCAGCAAGCATAAAGGCATTCCTATTTTCTTGGTAATTTGGAATGGCCCTTCGTACAATTGCAGAAACTTTTTAAATTGGTTTCTTTGGGGGTTGCTAACATGAGGGGTGTGTACCAGCACAAGATCATTGATCTTAAATGGATGTGGTTTGGTTTTGGATTGCTTTACCCTTTTTTGACCCATGAGTTTGAGTTGGATCCTATCTTTATTAAGGTCATTGCCATTATTTATTTCCTCAAGGGTAACAGGCAAGGGGATTTTAATCAGCAAGGGTTCCTGTTTTCCATAATGCAACCTAACGGGGGAATCCTGTCGATTCATTACAAGTGATATTAATGAGATTTACCAACTCAGGAAGTTTATTCACCCACTGTCTATGATCATCTGGAATGTAGACTATAAAGTCTGCTAAGCTCGCGCATAATGCGCTCGCAGGGGTTAGACTGCGGATTTCTTATAGAGCTCATAACATGCTTGATGTTCTGAGTTTGAACCCATTTCTTCCAGGTCTTAGATACAAAGGCAGTGGCATGATCTGTCAAAATCACATCAGGTTTACCCACGGCTTGCAACTGGTGGTTGGTGAGGCACCTGATAACACCCTTAGCATCAGTTTGGGGCACAGCAAATGCAGAAACAAGTTTAGAGAATACATCATATGCCACTAAAATGAACTTTTGTCGGTTATAGGCGGGGAGTGGTCCATAAAAATCAAGTGCCAACAATTGGTTAGGCCGATCCGGGATTATGGGTTGTAAAACACCGACAAATGACCTAGCATGATACTTAGTCTTGGCACAAATTGTACATTGTTTAATGATATTACTGATACTTCTATACATCTGATTCCAATAGAAGTAATTCTTTAACACATAATAAATCTTTGGAGTGCCATAATGGCCATATTTGCAATGAGCATATTTTACCAATTTATTAATGAGAAATTTTAGGAATCACGATCCTCCAAGGGTTAACATGATGACCCTTAACCTTATACATGAGAATACCTCGATTGAACTTATACTGGGCAAAAACTTTCTTGAGAGATTTCTTGGAGCTGTGGCGGTTTATGGGATGATTCAGGATGGTGATGATTCTGCCCAATTTTAGGTCTTGTTTTTGAATCCCAGCCAAATTATGGTAATCTTTTAAGATATCTCTCTCTAATTCAACATTAATATTATTAATTAAGATATTCTCTGTACCAGGATGTTGGGGCACAAGACAGACAAGGTGACGACTAAGAACATCAGCAGGGATATTCTTAATACCCTCAACATAGATAATGCTGTAATTAAACTGTTGTAGGTATAGACTCCACCTGATTAGTCTTTCATTATTTAAATAGCTTTTACTTAGAAATTCTAAGCTCCTATGGTCTGACAAAACAATGACTTCAGAGCCAAGCAAAAACTGGCGTAGCTTCTGAAAGGCCCATACCACTGCTAGGGCTTCTTTCTCTGTTATGGAGTAGTTCAACTCTGCCCCTCTCAAATGTCTACTTAAAAAATATAAGACCTGAGGTCTTTGATCTTCATCAAGCTGATATAAAACTACTCCCAGACCATAGTGGCTACTGTCTGTCTGTACAAAAAACTTTTTACCAAAATCAGGGTAAGACAAAATAATGTGGTTCAAAAAGGTTTGTTTTATAGTATTGAACTCCCTGGTATGCTCAGTGGTCCACCTCCACCTTTCTGATTTCTTTAATAACACAGACAAATACTGGGTATCCTCGGCAAAGTCCCTATAAAACTTATGATAATAGTTATATAAACCGAGAAAGGACCGCAGTTGCTTTTTGGTTTTTGGCATTGAGAAATCCTGAATAGCAGCAATCTTTTCGGGATGGGTTTTGATACCCTGTTCACTGATTACATGTCCCAGAAAAGTAATTTCTTTTGCAGCTATTGTACATTTCTCCAGGTTTATCTTGACATTATGGGCTAAACACTCTTCAAAGAATATCTGTAAGTGTTCTAGATGCTCCATAAGACTGCTGGAAGCAATAACTATGTCATCCACATACATGATGATCTTTTCTTTCAATTGTTTTGAAAAGATCCTATCCAAACATCTGATCAAACCAGCACCACTGTTAATGAGACCAAAGGGCATTCTTGTAAAAACATAAGTTTGACCTTGAAAGCGAAAAGCTGTATATTTTTGGTCTTCATGGTGTAGTGGTATCTGCCAATAACTGGCTGTCAGATCAAAAGATGAGAAAATTGACTTTTGTTTGAATTTAATTAGGAGCTCATGTACAGGTGGAGGAATATCGTGTTCAGGAATGGTTATCTGGTTCAGCATACGAGCATCCAGACATACTCTTACTGTACCATCTTTCTTTCTGATAATTACCAAAGGGTTGACATAAGCAGAGGAACACTTCCGAATAATTTCCCATTCCAACATTTGGTCTATCTGTTTTTGTACCTCGGCCTGATATTGATAAGGAACTGGATACATTCTCTGTTGAAAAGGTTCATTATCCTTTAACTTAATTCGATGAGTATATCCTTTGATGATGCCTAGAACAGTGGAAAACAGGCTGTTATAATTGTACATCAGTTGGTATAAATTTTCTCCTATCGTCAAATTGGCAAGGAAAACATGATTAATTTTAGTCCTAATACCAACATCTAACTAGTGTGCTTCGGATGCATAACAATTGACCAGAGAGTTTAGGTAACTCCCATTCGAAGGGCAACTGTTCTTGTTGACATAAAAATAGCCCATTCTCATAATCTAACTTACATTTATTTCTGATCATGAAGTCTGAAGCTATAATGACATCATGAACCAATTCAGGCATAATCAAGAAGACATGACCAAACTCAGACTGGTTAAGCCTAAAATTAATCCAAACCTTCTTGTTGGCCAGCTTGGTTCTCTTCCCATTAGCCAGAGTCACTTGTATCTGTTTAATGGGCAAGGAGGGTATACAACTATTTACATGAAGCATCTTTTGATATGCTTTTTCTGAGATGATGGAGGCTTGACTACCAGAGTCAATTAAGGCATTTATACTAATCCCCTCCATCAATAATTTAAGAACAGGACAGTTATATTGGATAGGTGGTTCACCCAGTTCAAATGGCTCTAGGTAATTCACATCCAGATCAAGGGTATTTAATAACCACATCTCATTGTCCCTCTTATTGTTAGCATATGGCCCCAGCACTGAGGAACTATTATACCAGGACCACTCTAGTTTAGTGATGCAGTTTTATTTTGGGCCTTTTTAGCACTGTGGTAATTCCACTGGTAGAGGGTTGCTTATCTCTGGGAATTACTTTCTTCCCGACATTATCCCTAAAATTTCCCCAGGATTGATTAGGAGGCCTAGCCCTATAATTATTTCTATATCCATAACTACTAAAATTTCTGATCATTTGTCTGATCACCCAGATTCAGATTAGAGACATTATAATTATACCTGTCCTTGGTGCTCTTGGGCCTAGTCTCTGAATCTAGCTCTGAAATCTCTAGAGCATCCAGGATTTCTGATGCTTCCTCTATACTGTGGCAATCAGCATTTGTTCAATGCTTCGGGGAAGATTATGTCGGAGTATTCTCAGGATTTGGTGCTCTGAGAGGGGAAATGCAGTCAGACTTTTCAACTTAACTGCCTGCCCTCTGAAAAATTGTGTATAGCTACCCTTGGTACCACCATACTTTTCCTGTGTAATCTGGTAGCGCACCTGGTCCTGCCTATCTTCACTCCAGAAGCATGATAGGATAACACAGCGAAAATCCCCAAAGGTAGTGGGCTTATCAAACAGGGACCGCCACCACTCCTTAGCATAGGCATAAAGATGGTTACAGGCAATGGCCAGCTTTTCCTGTTCACTCAGCCTACACACAGAAAAGAGTTCTTCCAAGGTATACAGATACTCTAAGGGGTTCTCCCTGCTTTCCCCACTAAAGGCCTTAATTTTAATTAAATTTGAGGTCATTGACCCTCCTACTCTATATTCCTCTCTACTGCTACTTTCTGCCTTATCTATTAATTTTTCACCTTGTGGATTTTTAACTAAAGTAGGCATCCTTTTCTCTGACTGACTATGTTCTGATCTATCCCTACAGTCATCTGGACTGATGCTACCATCGTTCTGCCCTGAATTTAGGTTTGACTGATCCTGCAGCCCCACATTAATACGATCTTTTAATTCCCCTATTTTCTGGTAGAGATCATCCATCTTGGGGTTCATGTATTCCATAACATATGCCTTCTGGTTCTCCTCAACCTTCTCCAACATAACACCCAATTCATGTTGATTCATTCTGGGTCCCTCTTCTAAAGAACTTGACTTGTCCCTTTTCACTATCTCCTCCCTAAAGCTATCCATTTGTTTCCCCAATTCTTTCCTAAGATTTTGGTCTATCTGTACACACTCATTGGCCATGCTTCCCTTGACTTCTTGAATTTCTTTTTCTAAGCCACTAAACCTATTTTTCATAGTGAGGGTTTGATCTACACAGCTCAAGGTGGCTTCCTTATATGAGTCCACTTTGGCTACCACCTCCTCTAATCTAATATTAATTCCTGCAGAGGTTATTTTGGCATTCCTTTCTATGCCTTCTGATATGGATTGGGAGACCAACCCATGGACCTCATTCCTAACTAACTCAATTTCTTTCTTATTTTCTTCGATAGACTGCTCCACTTGAGCCTTTAATGACTGCAATCCCTGACAGCCCTCCTGTTTGGCCACTTCCATAGATCTACACACTCCTTCTATCCTATCCTCTAATGATGCAAACCTATTTTTACACTCTATGTTGGATTTTTCTATCCTAGTTTCCAAAGCCATGATCATTTGGCTGTTGTTTTCAATAGAGTTCTCTATCTTGGCTTTGAGATCTTCTCTCAAACTCTCTATACCTTGCTTACTATCTTCTCTTAGACTCTCTATACTTTTCTCCATCTCTTGTTCTAAATTTACTATCCCTTGCTTACTATCTTCTCTTAGGTCTTCTCTTAAACTTTTTATACTGTGCTTACTATCTTCTCTTAGACTTTTATTATCTTCTTTTAGACCTTTTACACTTTGTTCTAAACCTTCTATACTTTTATTATTTTTCTCCATCTTTTGTTCTAGTCTTTTAAACATCTGCATTACCATTTCCATCTCTGATGGTGTTTTCTTTGCTATCTGAGTCTGGCCCCTCCTCTACTTCCCCACTCGAGGCCGTATCATGGCCACTAATTTTAGAGGCATCTTCCTCTACTTCCTCTCTTCCTTTTTGTTTTTTAAGGGAAACCTCCTTATCATCTTCATCAGTATAAAAACTATCACTGATCCCTGGGATTGGGACACCCTCCTCATCCATAACATCCTCAGCAGTATTATTTAGTTCACTCATGTTTTAAAATTATATATATCCCATCTGTGCTTCCCTGACCACCAAAAACCTACACATCCTTTCCTTGTCTGACACCTATCTTTGACTAACTGACTGATTTGCTTTTCACCTTATCATGCATTACAAATACAAAAAAAATTTAATATCCTTATTTGATGAATCACACAACAATAATCTATATAGTGCATGTCTGTCTGCAATAGCCCAAATTATACATTCATCCATTCTCCTAGAAATCTGACAGATATTGACAGTCCACAGAATGACTAGCAGTTCACAATCTTGAGATAAATAAAAGAATTCAGTCACAGCACTATAATCACACAATGCATCATGAGCACTCAGAAGATCATCCCAATTCGATCACCTTTAGCTACCACAACCCTTGATTGAATGATGCAAACTCTGTTGCAATAAAAGAAGTATTAAGTTTAGGGGCTAAAATGGATAAACTATGCCTTGCTCTCTCTCTTGGAGTCTTATGTGGCTAGTATCAAAGAATGCCCTGCTTATTAAGGACTACAGAAAACTAAGCCTTGCTCTCTCTCTTGGAGACTTATAGGCTGATATCATGGCAGGACTAATGTTAACTGCTTCATGATAAAATAAGAATAACATATAAACTGGATTGGAAAACTATGCCGTGCTCTCTCTCTCTTGGAGACTTATAGGCTGATATCATGGCAGGACTGCTGTTAACTGCTTCATGATAAAATAAAGATAACTTATAAATTGGGTTGGAGCAGTGAATGGGTTTGATCATTCATGAGTTACACGAATACATAGCATTCTCAAGGCAATGACAAAACTCTCCACTCATCATCAAAACTGCAATCTAACCAACCAAACTCCAACGATCAAATATCCAATCCAACCTCCAAAATCATAGACTTTTTACAAAATGAACTCCCCAAACACACATGAGACTACTATTCCCATAATTCATCACTATTACTATGCCTATCCTATTTGGCAATAAATCATTTTAATGTTCCAAAAAAAAAATTCTATTTTTTATTTCACCTTTGTCTTAAGTTGTGATATTCATCTATTTTCAAAACTGATAAAAACAAAACTAAGCTGTTTTATGGCTGTACCCATTTTATCATCATCAATGAAAATTTAAATCATATTAAACATCGTCATATATAAATGTAAAATAAGACTGTATGGCCAAGAAAATTTTGTAAGACAAAAAAAAAATTTTACTGAAAAAAAAAATTTTACTAAAAAAAAATTTCTCTATTTTTAACCACACATCTCCCATCCTTCTACAGACTCCCTTTTTCAGGTATATGGTAAAATATCAAGCCCCAGTTGGGCATCCATTGTAACAAAATTAAAGTAGTTCAAAAGGTCCATTGTAACACATTAAAGAGAAATTCAATTGTATATTAAAATATCATTGGATTTGTCAAAAATCCAAATATTATTAAAATCTCAAATATTCTAATATTATATTCATGGTAACTTAATAAAGATGATGAAACGATCCAAATGTATTAAATAATTAAGAAAAGATTCAAATATAAATATTTAGCTTAATAAACGAAAAGCATTGTAGCTTAAATTAAATTATGAGAAGAATACCTGAGTAGTGGCTATTAAACAAAAAGATCAGACTGAGTTATCAATCCTATTAAGGGTCATTGGATTAAATGAAACATACTTCTATAATTAGATTCCTCAAGATATCACAATATCAATAATTATAAACAAATTATTAATAACAACTATTATAACTCAGGTATATGGAAATCACGTGAGGTGAGTACACTAGTAACTCAATAAAATATCTGCTCAGGTATACAGACAGTAGATTTTATCCACTTTCATTTCTTGGTTTGATGTTAAGTGCATATCTAAACAAATACCAAGTGAATATGGTCTAGCAGGGCGCCACTAGATTATTTGAATCTAGACACAGTTATATCTAATAACCTTTTCACATGTACCGGATTTGAATCCCTTTTTGGTACTTTATTTCTAATAAACATGGAAGATTTTGCTTTTTAGAGCCATATCACTGTATGCACTAATATCTAAGTAAGCATAAAACATTTTTAAACTAAAGTGGAATTCATTAGACACAAATCATTTCTCAGATCTTAGTATAACAAATGTGTTTCAATACTTTTTTATAAGTTTTACTAGCTCAGATTACTATTAATTTAGGATGGCAATTCACTCATCCTTGCATGAAATAGATGATGGAATGGTGGTTATAATATTACTAAGAAATCACTAAATATTATGAAATCAATATTTATTTATGGCCTTTGAACATTTAAACAGCTCATTAATTAAAACGTGATGATGATGATAATGATAACGATAATGACAATGGTTTCAACCACAGCTTTAGGACTAAGCCTAAACATAAAATTTAAATTTTTATAAAGAAATTCATAATTATTGTTAATTTTAGCATATTTAATCATATCTTAAACAACTAATATTCAACCATTGATGATGAATGATCACACTTGATAAAGACTACTCTTAATGAAATATATACGCCTCGTTTAATAACATAAACTAATATTTATTACTGCATTTCTAACATATACATAAAAATTTCTATATTTACATGAAAATTTATATTAACAATAACAACAATAATCATAATCGACTGTTTTAAAATCATAACATTAAATTTTAAATTCTTTCCCCTTTCCCGTAAATGTATTTCAAAAGTATATTGTATTAAATTGGGCTAACCGATTTGTTAAAATATTCCATCCATAAGAAAAGTATTTCATATAAAAAAAAATATTCACTCATTGGCGCACATACCTTATAATCTAACATGTAAGTAGAATGACAAAAATAAATGTTAGTAAAATTAGAAAGAGCAAGTTTTAGAAACAAGTTTTAAATTATTTTCTCCCCCTCTCTTCTACCTCTGAAATGCTATACTTTAACTTGAAACAAAATAATCTAATATTTTGTTACTACTTATTACTTCACATTCACTCGCAATTATACACATATAAAAATATTATTATGTATGTGCGTGTTTTATCCCATAATAGCAAAATATTATTTAAAACCAAAATAATAATACAAAAAATTATTTTGCACATTAATATTTCATAACTGTAAATCAATAAACAAATAATTTTGATACATTCAAGATCATTTATGAAGCTCAAAGTTATTATTAGTAAGACATTCTTGGTTTTAATCGATCTGAATTGTCTTTAAAAGTTCTTTAAATAAAATATACCACTTTATTGCTAAAATTTTATTAAGACTCTGCTATCATAAAGAAAATATATCAAAAAAAAATTTTATACTACCAGTTCTTTGTAGCGACTTCTAATGAGTCAAATTTCTCTTGTTTAATGTCTATCTTTGGCAGCAACAATTTCCGTGTTTCTTTGGAACAATCTCTTTCTTAAAGTGTATAATTATTTGATGATGATGATCCTATTGAGGTTATTTGCTTTAGTGGACAATTTGGAAATCTTTATATTAATTTTTCTTCTCTTCCTGTCAAGCATGATTCTTTTAGTGGATGAAATACAGCAGTTGTTTTCACGTTTATAAATTTCCTGGGTTTTAAACTCAGTTGCTGGAACAATTAATTGGACTTGATGATTAATATTTATCAGATTAATTCATCTTTCTGATCTCCTTCGAATGCAGGTGAATGTTTTCTTCTTTCTATTTAAAAAAAACATCTTATTTCTCTGGTCAGTTGAAAGGTGTAGAATATTTTTCAGACATCTTTTCTTCCCACTAGAATATTTTTCAGACATCTTTTCTTCCCTATATGATCTGCAGCTCCACGATGGTCAGGTCTTGATGGAACACATATATAATTTTTCTACCCCGTCATTTCTTATATTTTCAACATTCAAAACTTCATAAAAAAAATGATTTAAAAAAAAAATTATCTAGCAGAACTAAAATGTTTGTCTGCTTTAGTTTCAATAATTTTTAAAAAGTCTCTCTCGCAATATATTATAATAACAATAATCTAATCTAATCACTCAACTGATTTTCCAGACTGCTTTTATATCCGATTTTTGAGTCAACTCACCCAATTAGAGTGATAGTGTGAATTGTTATTTTTGACCAACCCAAAAAAAATCACACACCTGGTTTTCAAACACTTTTGTCTTAAAAAAAAATAGACTTAATCCTTTTTCACGTATATCTGTAATATCTAAAATTGGAGTTTCTTTTCTCTAATCTTAAGATAAGACAATTTCAAAATTAGAGTTCCCACCCAGCTTAAGCTCCTATCGTGACAAACAATCATTTACAAAAACAAAATTGCTACAAAAATAGATATCTGATTCAACAGATTTCCTCTTTTAACATAAAATTGTACAAAAAATAATTTGACAGATTTAACCCTTCCTTTTCTTTCAATATTTAATAAATGTAAATTTCTGTATGTAATGTACACACATACTTTATCATTTCAAATCATTCATAAACTAACATTAAATAATATAATTGCTAGCTTAGTAATTATAACCCTAATATTTAAAATTAAATGTGACTTTTTCAATTCCCACTTACAATTATAGAAAAGCAAAATAGAAGTATAGAATAAGATATTAGAATTGATCAAGCATAGGTTAGTGTTAAAGAAAGTTAAATATCTGAAATATAAAACAATCAATAGCTTACACGTATGCGTTATAATTTTGCTTTTTAAAGAAAAATTAAAAATTGAATAGTTTAATTGTGTGTATTACCTTTCTATCAACACACAAACAATTAAAGTATATAACTGTGGCCTCACTCTTTTTCTGTCTAAAGCTTTTAAAACTGGATCTTGTAGGGTTTAAAGTTGGATGCCCTACAGCTTCATTTGTTGTTATATAAAAAAAATGTGATGATGATTTTTGTTCATTTTCTCTCGTGCACATTACTATAAATTTAGCTAATGACTAAATTGTAATGGCACAATATATATAGTCATAATCAAACATTGCAATATTTACAAAAACCCATTAAAACATAGCGATCACTAGAAAAATAATAAATGCTATTTTAAAAATATTAGTCCGGTCTATCAACGCTATATACTAAATCAGTATTATAATTTTGAAAAACAATATTTAGTCATAATCAAACATTGCAATAGTAAAACCGTCACATTAAATAGCCTAAGATGATACTATCAAAAAAAAGTGTGGGAAAAGAAAAAGAGGTGAAAAAATACTTTAAAATAAACCAAAAACGCTAATTTATATATATAGTCATAATCAAACATTGCAATATTTACAAAAACTCGTTAAAACAGCGATCACTAGAAAAATAATAAATGCTATTTTAATAGTCATAATCAAACATTGCAATATTTACAAAAACCCGTTAAAACAGCGATCACTAGAAAAATAATAAATGCTATTTTAAAAATATCAGTCCGGTCTATCAACGCTATATACTAAATCAGTATTATAATTTTAAAAAACAATATTTAAGAAGTACTTTAAAATAAACCAAAAACGCTAATATATATAGTGATGATAATCAAATTAACGTGTGTTAAGGCTTTTTTTTTTAAAAAGGCATAAAACCTAAATATATATACATAGCGATAATTAGAAAAAAATGATAAATGCTTCTATCAAAAGATTACTCCGGTCTTTCAACGCTATATACTAAATCAGTATTATAATTTTAAAAAACAATATTTAGTCATAATCAAACATTGCAATAGTAAAAACCGTCACATCAAATAGCCTAAGGTGATACTATCAAAAAAAAATGCGGGAAAAGAAAAAGAGGTGAAAAAATACTTTTTAAAATAAACCAAAAACGCTAATTTATATATATAGTCATAATCAAACATTGCAATATTAACAAAAACCCGTTAAAATATAGCGATCATTAGAAAAATAATAAATGCTATTTTAAAAATATCAGTCCGGTCTATCAACGCTATATACTAAATCAGTATTATAATTTTAAAAAGCAATATTTAAGAAGTACTTTAAAATAAACCAAAAACGCTAATATATATAGTGATGATAATCAAATTAACGTGTGTTAAGGCATTTTTTTTAAAAAGGCGTAAAACCTAAATATATATACATAGCGATAATTAGAAAAAATGATAAATGCTCTTTTTATCAAAAGATTACTACAGTCTTTCAACAGTATATACTAAATCTCAAAAACCAGTATTATAATTTTAAAAAATGATATTTAAAAAGTATATTGCTAAATGTGAAATGGCAGGAATATCACTTTCAACACTATTTAGTGGAGCATTTTTAAAAATATATTTTACATTTGGCTTTGGGATTATCTCTCCAACTAAGAGTTGTAATAATAAATCACAAATCTGAATAATAGACATATTAATGCATATTACAGTTAGCATTTATTTAAGTAATTTTTTACTAATATTTTAAGAATTTAAAAAAAATTACCAACTTTCTAAAAAGGATGGATGGTTGTCCGCTCAGGCTAAATTTGGTTCTTCCTAGATCTTCATTACTGCAACACCACAAGCCATCAACAAATTATATTTTTAAGATTTAGGTTTATTATTTTAAAGAAGACACCAGTAAAATTAATTTATTCAGGTAATATCACAGCTTGATATGGTCTCTTTCAAATTTATTTTTAAAACTGTGTACTTGGGTCTCACACAAATTAACTCGGGTATCTATGACGCAAGATAATTTCCAAGAATTATAGTTCAGGTTGGGCCTTTGTCTTACTAAGATAAAAGAAAGTGTTGAGTTAAACTTTCAAATTTAAAAAAACAACAACTGTAAACCAGCTAATGGACTTTTATGCTTCAAGCCTAACATCGTTATGTATATAATCTTATAATAATGTATTTTGATGTATAATATGTGTGCACATCTAATATATAAATATATTTATTTATATATTAGATATGCGCACATACACGTAAAGCAGGTCTCTTTTTTGTTTTTGCAATAATTTCGGAATAAATATATATGAGTACAAGTTGTGTCTTGTAATATGTTACAGTGCGATTATATTTTTAAATCATTAATTTATTTTTATAATAAATTACCAAATAATTTTATTTGCGTCTTTAAAGTGTTAAAACTAAAATCTTAAAAGTAATACATGTATCGGCATATATATATATATGAATACAAGTTGTGATGTATAATATGTTACAGTGCGATTATATTTTTAAATCATTAATTTATTATAAAAAAAATTATAATAAATTTTAACCCTCTTTTGCATTTGATGACTAGTTAGGCTTGAGGCATAAAAATCCATTAGCTGTTTTACAGTTGTTGTTTTTTTAAATTTGAAAGTTTAACTTAACACTTTCTTTTATCTTAGTAAGACAAAGGCCCAACCTGAACTATAATTCTTGGAAATTATCTTACGTCATAGATACCCGAGTTAATTTGTGAGAGACCCAAGTAGACAGTTTTAAAAATAAATTTGAAAGAGACCATATCAAGCTGCGATATTTCCTGAATAAATTAATTTTACTGGTGTCTTCTTTAAAATAATAAACCTAAATCTTAAAAGTATAATTTGTTGATGGCTTGTGGTGTTGCAGTAATGAAGAGATCTAGGAAGAACCAAATTTAGCCTGAGCGGACGACTATCCATCATTTTTAGAAAGTTGGTAATTTTTTTGAAATTCTTAAAATATTAGTAAAAAATTACTTAAATAAATGCTAACTGTAATATGCATTAATATGTATATTATTCAGATTTGTGATTTATTATTACAACTCTTAGTTGGAGGGATAATCCCAAAGCCAAATGTAAAATATATTTTTAAAAATGCTCCACGAAATAGTGTTGAAAGTGATATTCCCGCCATTTCACATTTAGCAATATACTTTTTAAATATCATTTTTTAAAATTATAATACTGGTTTTTGAGATTTAGTATATGCTGTTGAAAGACCGGAGTAATCTTTTGATAGAAGCATTTATCATTTTTTCTAATTATTGCTATGTATATATATTTAGGTTTTATGCCTTTTTTAAAAAAAATGCCTTAACACACGTTAATTTGATTATCATCACTATATATATTAGCGTTTTTGGTTTATTTTAAAGTACTTCTTAAATATTGTTTTTTAAAATTATAATACTGATTTAGTATATAGCGTTGATAGACCGGACTGATATTTTTAAACTAGCATTTATTATTTTTCTAATGATCGCTATATTTTAACGGGTTTTTGTTAATATTGCAATGTTTGATTATGACTATATATATAAATTAGCGTTTTTGGTTTATTTTAAAGTATTTTTTCACCTCTTTTTCTTTTCCCGCACTTTTTTTTCCATAGTATAACCCTTGGCTATTTAATGTGACATTACAACTCAATGTTTGATTTATAGCATTATAGTTTTTAAATATTGTTTTTTAAAATTATAATACTGATTTAGTATATAGCGTTGATAGACTGGACTGATATTTTTAAAATAGCATTTATTATTTTTCTAATGATCGCTATATTTTAACGGGTTTTTGTAAATATTGCAATGTTTGATTATGACTATATATATAAATTAGCGTTTTTGGTTTATTTTAAAGTATTTTTTCACCTCTTTTTCTTTTCCCGCACTTTTTTTTTGATAGTATCACCTTAGGCTATTTAATGTGACTGTTTCCCACAATTTTTTTAAGTGTAGTCCCTTCCCAACACCTTTTTTAATTATAGTGCCTCAGGCGATTTATTTATTTTAAAAAATGAGTATTTCTAGTCGATGACATTTATCGCTTGCATGTGCCAGCAGTGTTTTTGGCTGTTTTCAAATTCAAAATGGCCACTGAGCGCGTATTATATCAGCACCGAAAGTTTTTAAACATAAGCTTTTTTTTTTTTTTGTATTTATTAAAATAATGTAACAACAAAAGATAGCCACAGCAAATTACTTTTATTTCTAATAACAAAATTAATGAATTAAACAAATGTAAATTAATAATATTAAAAAAAAATTGTTATATTAAAAATATATAGTAGTGCCATACATATATTTGAAAGTGTGAAGCCTATATTTGAAAATTTGTATGCTTTAATTGAAGTTAGGATTAACGTTCATAATTTTTTGCTTCACAACTTCAACAATTCAGAAAATATCTTCACATCCTTTTAAATTTCATTTACATATTATTTTTATTAATATCATTGTCACTGTCTATTTTATAGAATTGATCTAAGATTCTTGTTGACCAATTCTTCTGATTGTGAATCAGACAGTTATTGAATAGTGACATTTTCTAATACATCAAAATCCAGCCTTCATGCAGTGTTTATAATTTATTTATTAGCATTTTTATTTCCAAAGAGAAACTCTTTTAAATTACTATCAACAAAATATATTTTCACATTGTTTGTATTATAATTTCTCCAAATGTCAGTTAAGGAAATCATATCATCACCAACACTTTTAGCAATTGCTTATTTAAAAGTTTTTCTTAAATAAAAATCATTAAATGGCATACATGGACTGAAACAAAGGAGTTGTCTTTTTCAACTAAAATGGTAGTTTTACATTTTCACATACTTGGCCTTATGTTATCGCATATTATTTAAAATCAGTCATGCTTTAAATCTACTATTATTTGAAATAAATTTTACTTTGCTATGAATTATAATTAATAAATTATAGACTTCCAGAATGTGAGAATTTTTACTGCTATGAACAATTATTGGCTTCACTTGAAAATACCTCCTATTTAACAACTAAGCAATCCTTAAATAACTTAAATCCAGTATGGGCTTTTTCTTAGAGATAAGTTTTAGAAAATATATATATTTTAGAATAAGCTCTTTTTGTCCAAAATTAAAAATTTCTATATTTCCCTTTAATTATTTTTTTCAAGGATCCGGATATTGGATGCTAAATTCTCATCTGCATAGACCTTTTTAATACTGTATAATCTCTGATATTTTTAACTTGTTGAACCAAGTATTGTCTAGGATTTCTTTGTTGTCTTTTATTTTATTTCATTAATTTAAATTTTGTCTGAGTGACCATCTCCTAAGAAGTATGGGTTTTGATTGCAGTCTTCAACACCATACAGTTAAAAGACTCTCTATTTTTATCATTGTATCATTTGTTTTTTGTAATTGTTATCAAACCATAATAATTAATGTAACCTTTTTTTTTTTTTTGATTTGATTTAGAATATTTTGTATTACAGATTCAAATATTTTGAGAGCTCACCTTGTTTTAAAGTTACTATATTTCCTATCTATGTTCTAATGTAGTAAGTTTCTTTTTTTTTTTTCATTGTTAGTGTTGGCATTTAAACTATTCTTACTTTTATCCATTTCAGTAGGGACACTTTTTATAAGAAAAAAAATACAACAAATCAACTAAATTACATACAATGGGAAGCAGTTATGCATTCATGTGACATTATGTAGGTGTTAAATGACATAATGGAAAGGAACCTAATTGATTATATTAGTTTTGTTGTGCACTTTTCATTAATTGTTTCAGTTGTACTAAATGGAAAGTTATGCTATTTTTATAAATCACACTAATTGCAGTTTACTTGTATGTGTTTCTTAATAATTTTGTAGCATTTTTTTTTTGTTGTTGTTATTAATTTAATGGTAAGTTTTGGTTTTTTCAAAATATTGAGTTATTTTGATCTTGTTTTACAAAAAAAAATGTAATAAAAAAAATGTGTAAAAATATATGTATATTGTTTTATAAAATTGTATTATTTTTACTATTTCAGTTATTGCAATATATGATTACATAGCTGATAAAGAAGATGAGTTGTCCTTTCAAGAAAATTCTGTTATTTATATTATCAAGAAGAATGACGATGGCTGGTATGAAGGTGTGCTAGATGGAGTTACAGGACTTTTCCCCGGAAATTACGTCGAGCCTTGTCTTTAAAACAGCGAATTCTGAAAACTTCTTGGCACTGGGCTCTAGTTTGACAGAGATTTAAATATATATATTTTTTAAAAGTTAAATTGGAAAAAAAACTTAAATTTAATCTATTTTTTTTTAATTCACTCCTTTTTTTTTTTGTTTTCATTGATTGAGGTCCGATTTATTAAAAAATTGAAATATAAATTTTATACAAAATTAGAACTTGGCATTTGACTTTTCATTTACGTTTAATGTTTTCATATTATTGTGGTTGTTAATGCTTATTATTATTAGGCAATTAAAACCATTTAACTGATCAATTATGTCACAAATACAGAAATTTTTTTTTCTTTCTAAAAGTCAGTTTTTGGTCTTTAGAATTTTTTTTACATCAGACTGCAATTTGTAATCATGTCTTATTAATTCATGTTATTTATTTCTGTACGTGTAATGTGCTTGGATGTGTTTGTGGTATATGCGTGCACAAACATGTATTCATGTTTTTATATAGTGAAACTATTTAGTAACTAAAGTTTCTGATTGCTTGAAAATAATATGTGAAAATAGAAATTTCAGTGGAAAATCTAAAACAAGTTAGCCATTAAATTATAATAAAAATAAAAATAGAAGGGGGGGGGGATACTAGTTTAAATTGGGTCTCACAAATATTACATATTGTATTATTGGATTTAATTACTTCAATAACAGATTTAAATTAGTTAAATGGAATCTAACTTGTACTGCTTCTATTTATTTTAGATTCTTTCACTAAGACTTCAGAATTTTTTCATATCTTTTATTTTGTATAAGGCATAAGGAATTAGAATTTTTTTTTTTTTAATTTGAAAAATGCTGAAATAGAATTTTTTGATTAATTTCTTTGTTTATAACACAAATAATTGGCAAGAAATTGTTTATCAAAGTTTATAACTAAATTTCTATTTCTTATCTATTCAATTAAGAAAAATAATAGTAATTAAAATTAATAAATCCCTCACCTCCCCCATTCCAAAAAAAGAAAAAACTTTAGTTTTGACATATTTTTTAAAATTATTGATCAGGTATTTTATATGTTTGTATAAAGAGATGTCTACTTTATTTATATCATTTTTTTTTTTTTTATAATTTGTATTCACATACATTTATTCATCAGTAACATTAATTTTTGCAAATTTAGAGGACATTTAATATATGTGTAATATACATGAATTATAAATACTATTTGTATGTTTACATGTCTTTATATCTATATATTGTTTTTTTTTTTGTATGTCTATAGACATTCTCAAACATACACGTACAGTTCTAAGATTTAGTCATCAGTCTTTTTTAAATACAAAAATATATTTGTAAGATAAAGAAAAAAATATAAAAAGAAATAATATTTATACAGTTTTCATTTAACTTTATGAGAAATACTTTCGAATAAAGATTTTAGAATAAAAATCCAAGCCAAAAGCCATTACAATCAGTTAGATATGGTAGTTTTACGATAAATATAAAACTAACTATATTCCTTTTAAAAAAATATATATGTATATAAATCTTGCAGTTGGAGCTCCTTTTTACATTTTTTTTTTATAAATATTCAAAAACGAGAAATTGGAATCCATTATTTCTATCAATTGCATTGGGAAAAAACAAAAATGAAATTTTTAGTTTGCATTTTGTACAGAAATATGTGTTTTGTAAAATTGTTATTAATATTGTATATTTCATTATTAGTATATTTCTTAAATATTCGTAATAATGTATTGATTTTTTTTATTCAAAATAAAATATTATATATATATATATGCAACAATTTGATTTTTTTAACTTTTTTATTTACATTATATTAGATCAGAAATTATGTCTTATCAGTTTTCATAAATTTTATTTGTTGAAAAATTACAAAAGATAAATTGGAACTTTTCTGCCTTTTTCAGAATATTGTTGAGAATATGGCCCTCGCTTTCATCTTCACAAACACAATATTTTTATAATAACTATTGATATTTCCAGTTCTCTGTTTTTTATTTGTGTGGGTATTTACATAGCATCTTTAAAGTAGGCCTAAAGAATAAGTCTAATGCATTCAAATTTACATCATGATGGATTATTGAATGCAGTTTGGGGAAGTTTATTTTCTCCAAAAATATGTTTTAACATCTGCTTTGAAGCTTCAGTTATATGGTGTTGATATTGTATTACTGAAACTATCAGATGTAAAACCAGACCTGAAAAATGTTTTGATCATGGTTCAATAGTTTTTTAAATATCACAATATCAAACATGGTCTTTGAGGGTATAATAACTTTAAGATTCACAATGATTAACTTTAGAATTCTGCAGTTTGCTTTTAACAAAGCTATTGATATGAGAAGCTTCATTACTGATGAGATTATTAACAAAATTATTTTCTTCTCTAATTAATTCTTTAATGCAAACTGTTGATGTAGCTGATAATAGAATTGTTTTAATTCTCATACAAAATGAATATTGTAAGAATACAATGCTAGTTCTTTAGTTAAAATATATTGCAATCCAAATTTACCAGGAATTTTTTATGCAATGTTAATGTTTTTCAAACACTTCTAAATATTATACTTGTTTAGTATTGTTTTCTATGTTAATAATATAAAATTATGAAAGTAATTGAACTTTGATTTAAAAAGTAAATTATTGCTTTTACTTTCAGAATGTAAATCATAATTAGCTATTTAAAAGAATTATCAACTTTAAAATTTACACTCCCTTTCATGATTGTTAAGGCACTCTGTAGATGTTATGCCATTGACTTCATTTTAATTTTGATATACAAATCCATATGCACAAACATCTAAAGTTATGCTAGTAACAAAAAAAAACATTGTCCAAACATTTAAATTATATTTACAGAATATTTATTATACTATCAAAATGATTACAAATTTATGTTAGCATAAATTGACCATTATTTTTGGAATTGCTTTGTAGTTGAAACTCTTATTATATATCTACTAATAATTCGTAATTGTTTACCAGCTATTTATACTAAAAATTCTGTAAAATAGTGCTTAATTATACTTCATTTTAATTTTTAATATAACTGCACTCAAAAGGTCTATATAATAGCCCTTCCTATACCTGCAATATTTGTTTCAAAGTCTTGCTATGAACACCAAAATTTATACATAAAACTAAACAATATATGTATTTTAACACATTTTATTGAAAAATTACATAAAGATATAAAAAAATTAATTAGCAATTTTATAATTCAAAATGTAATGAACTTTTCTTATACCACTGTAATTTGTAAATATACACACTTAGGCACTATTGTGAGAAAAGCTATTAATAATTGTATTTACTGAAGCTTAGCACTTTCAAAGGCAATGTATGGCTTCATATTCATAGCTTTGAGATTTTCTTGAGTGGGTTTGTATATATATGCAGTGAGTTTATATAAACAGACTAAAGAACTATTATTATGTATGAAAATATATTTTTAGGCTCTTGGGTTAAGTTTTTAAATCATTTGAATTTTTTGTTAATACAGTATTTTTATTTTGGAGTTAGAATGGTATATTCAATTATGAATGGCTATTACATTTAAATAGCAAACAGTTTTTAATATTAAATTTGTTTAACTAAAATATTGAGATTTATACTAAAATGTAAAACTATAGTTCTCTTAATAATAAAGTGAAACAGTAACATGTTTCCACTTTGAATTTTTTAAAAAAAACAACTACATGTAATGTTATATTTATGACAGCTAAGCATTTATGTAATAGATAAGCAATAGACAGTAATAATTTGCCATTATTTCTCACCTAACCTTAAAAAATATTTATAGTTTTAAGTATTCATGATATTAAAAGAGATAACAGTAGATGGATTACTGAAGTTCTGAAATGAATCTTAAGAGATTTCATGATATCTAGAGAGAAAAATTGGGATGGTCAGATAAGACAAGTTTTCTGGAATGATATGAAGAATGTAGATTGAAAGCACTGGAATAAAGCTGGAGATCGTTATGCAGATGATTGATAGTTTGAAAATAATTGAAGGCAATTAAAAATATAATTATTTAAATAAGTTCAAAATATTGAACCTTTAGTTATTACTGAGAATGGTAGATTATCTAAGGAAAATGGGTTCATGGAATTTAAATTTAGAAATACATCTGAATCTTGATAAATGATACAGTATATGTGGATTTATTTGTGATTTCATCATCACCATCAACCATTATCAATACACTGCAGGATGAAGGTCTCTCCAAGTTCAATCCATCTTTTCCTATCATTAGCTTCTCCACATCATCCCTGCACACTTATTTCATCCATCCATCTCACATGTGGTCTCTTTCTAGGTCTTTTACACTCTCTTGGAATCCAGTTTAAAATTTCAATTGTCCATCTGTTATGATCTCTTCTAATAATATGTCCAGCCCAACTCCACTTCAGTCTTAATTTTTTCAATGAGGTCAGTAACACCTGTTTGTTCTCTTATCCATACATTGCATTTTCGATCCCTTCTTGTTACTCCCAACATGCATCTCTCCATACTTCTTTGAGTGATCTGAAGTCTCTGTATTGCTCTTCTATTAAGTGTCCAAGTCTCAGATCCGTAAGTAAGAACTGGCAAAACACATTTATTAAAAACCTTCCTTTTCAAACACATAGGCATATTTCCTTTCAATATCAAGTTATTTCTACCAAAGGCACTCCAACCAAGTTTAATTCTATGATTAATTTCATCCATTATATTTCCATCTGTATTAATAATCTGACCAAGGTATTTGTAACTGTTAACTTCTAACTCATCATAATCAATCTTTATTTTCATATTTTGAGAAAATCTATTAAACATTACTTTAGTCTTTTTAACATTTATCTTTAGTCCTACTTTCATCTGATAACTCCTGCAACATTTCCTGTAGCTCTAAAACATTATTTGCAAAAACAACTACATCATCTGCAAAATCTAAATAACTTAAATAATCTCCATTTACTTTCAGTCCTTTAGCTTCCCATTTTAATCCACAAAATACTTCTTGCAACACCGCTGTAAAAAGTTTTGGAGATATGGAGTCACCCTGTCTTACACCCTTTTCAATGTTGATTTTTCTACTATCATTATGTAATCTAATTGTTGCTGTTGCATTTTTATAAATATTCTTTAAAATATGACAATATCCTGCATCTACACCTTGATGATCCAATGCTTTAATCACTGAAGAAATATTTATAGAATCAAATGCCTTTCCTTAGTCTACAAATCCTAAGCATAATGACAACTCATATTCATTTGTCCTATAATTTCTCTCAATACCTGGATATGATCTACTGTACTAAAACCACTTTTAAATCCAGCTTGTTCTCGTGGTTGATGGAAATCCAGTGTTTTCTGTAGACGAGTTGTAATTATCTTAATTTAATTGCATGTCTCACTTCCTCATTCAAAATTCTGGGCAATTCGGAAGATATAATATGTATAGGAGGTACTTGTTCTTTATTACTATATAATTCTTGATAGAAGTCTTCTATACATCTTATGATGTCATCTCTCTTTTTATTTGTGATTTACAGATTGATATATATACAATCTTTATAAACTTAAATCTTTAACTTTTTATTTTTTCATCTGGAATTACAATGGCTAAACTAGATTCATTACTGTTATTGATATGTGCATAATTATATACACATACTTTTATTATATTAACAGGAAAATGAAACTGGTTTTCATTGAAATTTATTTTATTTACATTTTAAAAGGCAAAGGAAATATTCTTTCCAATTATACAGGATTTATAAAATCCAATTATATTACCAAAAAAATAAAATGAACAACAATAAACATCTATTCTATTTACATGAATTTAAAAATACAATTGAAATATTACATACAAGAAGAACATCAAATTTTGAAAATTACTCAAATGTTGGTTTTGATATTTAAAATATATCTCGCTCTTCTAAAAATATTTTAATATATAAAGAAAAAAAATATTAAAATTTTCAAACATCAAGTGAAATATTAAATTAAAAAAAAAAGAGATGGGCATATAAACCAATGTTGGTAACATTTTTTTTTAGTCCTGTAAATATATTCTATGGATCAACTTATTCTATTTAAGAAGATATGTTTCTTGATTATTATTCAATTAAAGCAAAACAATACTACAATAAAATTATAAATAGTACTCATATTTGCAAACAAAAATTTGAATACAATATGGCTTTAAAACTAAGCAAATAATATGGGATCATATACATTTCTCAGTAATTATAATTTACATATAGAAGTATCAAAATATAAAATTTTTGATTACTTGTAATGTCACAGCAATACATTCATCTGTTATGCTATTATATACTGGTTGAAATCCAGTCCAGATAAAAAAAAATGATGCTCTATACTTTTTTTTTTCAGGTATCCCCAAAACCAGACATTAAAAGTTAACCATCCAGTACAGATCAGTAAATAAGGTAAACAAGAATAAAAAGTTCTCAAACATTTACTATTGGACAATTAGTGAACGTGGTAAATAGAGGGGATATTGGAGAAGTCTTTACTTGCAATGGGATATTTAAAGAATGTTTTATGTATTTAAGGACCATATAAAACAAATGTTCTAAGCTCTAAATCCATAAATCTACATTTTCAATTTGAATAATCTTCGAATACATTGTACAAAGATAATGACTTATAATTTGAAATGAACATGTATTATTTAATGGTATTCCTAATATTGATTCATATATATTGATGCAAATAAATACAAATAATATAAGAACTATAATTTTTAAATTAAAATCAATTCTTACATCATTATTAAACTATTTAATTCACAAAAATACGAATCACCATGCTAAACATGACTTGTCATATAGCTTCTTGATACATAACTGGTTACACATAAGGATTATAACTTATTCATTCCTGGATCTGCACATTGCCAAGGGTTGTTGAGGAATTGTGCTCCTTATGACCAGCTTGACAATTTACATTTTTAGAAATTAAATAGCTTACTAATAACATTAATTTTAATTTATAAACAAAAATGTACTGCTTGTAATACTTAAATAACTATAAAATATTGACCTGCCTTCATCAAAGAACATATATTACAAATATAATAAAGTCTATGTGTATATTAATAAATTACATTAGCAATAATTAAGTTTCGATGCTTAGTCAAAGTATCTTATTGCCTAAATATTTAAGGACCTTCTTTTGAGCAAAAAACATAAATATTGAAAAGATATTTACATGCAGGTTTTTCATTATCTTTATTGATATTTTACATTTATCAACTAATAAATCAAATCATTTTCATTTAATTTTCAACATTTTCTTCTAATTAAACTAATTTTATTCCTGTTTCATAATGTATAATAAAAGGGTATTTTTATGACTTTTATCAGAGAACTGCATTTGCCTTAAAGAAAATATTTTTATTTATCCATTTTCATTAAATGTGTCAAATAATATTTACTAACTGTGCTAACCTTTTTTTTTTTATTTAAAAAAAAAAAATCCCCTATTTGTTCAAAAAAATTCACTAGAAAAAAATTAGTGTTGGAAAAGAAAAATATGGAATTTTATTTGAAATTTCAAAGTTTAGCATTATTTATCTGTTCAAATATTATGAATAAAATTAAAATAATATTCAGATTTACTATTTTAAAATGGATAGAAGATCTATATAAGTCATGGCTTGAATAAAACAGCACTCGTGTATTATGTTAATGAAAAGAATATGTTGTCATTCTGATTCTGTTTAATTCCAATAATTTGTCTGTCTACAGATTATTATTAAACATTATTGTATTGAAAGGTTTTTATGAAAAAGATTGTTAAATGCTACTTAAGCATGCTCTGTTATATATAGCAAGCTCTATCAATAAGAAATAAAATTAAAATATATAATGACCTATATTTTAAACTATTTTAAAATTATATGCTTTTTTAACTTTAAAAAAATATATTAGCTTTAAAACGTGTTTGCTAACACCAGTTTTTATATATATATTATTCCATAGTCATTGTTTTAAAAACATTCCACAATGCAAAATATCACAAAGAAGTCAATAACATTCTGTGGAGACAAAACTGATGCAGTTTCAGATTATTTATTTATGTAATACATTAACTTTAGTTAATGATACTCCTATTAAGAATTAACTATTGGGATCATTTTAATTCATACTGAGAGTATTAGATGATGCTTATTTGCCATAATTTCCATTGAAAAATTTTATATTTTTGTAATTATATTTATACAAATAAATCTGTTCATTGTATATCATAATATAATTTATTATTTTTTCAATTTGAAAATATGATAAAGTGTGACATATGGCAAAACAGATTTAAAATAAAATATTTTATTTATCTTTAATATATATTTATATCTTGGATTATATAAAGCTACTTATGTGTGTGTTAATTTGGTTAGGGAAATAACAAAAGATTTCATCTGTCTATTTATTATTAATTTAGAAACTTTACGTTTTTTTACTTTTAAAAAAATTAGAATTATAAGAGTTTATGCATTAATGGAAGATGTACAAATTTAGAGATGTTCCAAGGTGTGATGTAAGATATTTAAGAGTGTAAAATGTAAACTTGAAATGAGCATGCATTCACAAGCACACTTTTTCAAAATGTACACATAAAGTATTTGAGATTATTATTTTATAGTAACTTTTGTTGTGATAATTGATATCACTCTAGCTTCAGCATTTGATAATATATTTAATAAAGAAATGAACCATCTTTTATTTTCTCCTTGGTCATAAAGAAGATCATCATGAACAACTTTAGGCAGATGCGCAAGTCTTAACCAATCTAAATATATAGTATAAAATAATGTTTAAATTGATTAATTTTTTTAGTTACCAAAGTAAAGAATTTCTTCCCATTTCGAAATTTTGTAACAAACATTTACTTGGTATATGTGTAATTATAAGAACATGTAATACTTAAGATTATCATTTTATAGTTATTATACATATTGTCACATACTGAAGTTAGAAGGCTTATCAATTATTCTAAAAACTACTTTAAAATAATAATCTCGAATATTCATATACATTCTCAACTATGATTATTTATATATTTATTTAAATGTTTGTTTACAAAGTTTCAAAATAAATAAAAATTCTTTGCTTTATTAACTAAAAATAGCAATTAGTTTAAAAATTATTTTACAATATAAAATTAGATTGATTAAGAGACAAACTTATTTATAACTAAGGATTAACTTAATAAAAGAAGAATCATTCTTTTATTATACATATTGTAGAGAGTAGCAATTATTATAACAAAAGATACTATAAAATTATAATCTCAAGCATTAAAAACATTCACAACCATGGTTATTTATAATTATGTGTCTATGTTAGTTATATCAATGATAGCCACTTGTTATTATATTCAATTCTTGATAATAAAAAAATTAGTCTGATCATTTGAAGTAGATCCACTGTGCTACAATATTCAGAAGTAAACAGTGGTTTCTGTCAGGAAAATTTTCACATTTATAGTTAATCACCAAAGAATACTATAATGAATTCAAGATGTCAATGATATTGGCAGGATTCATAAAAAATGAAAGAAAGCATGTCTTTCACATGATGACTTTTCTTTATGCTTATACATGCAATTAAACTGATTTTTTTTATTTTTTACCCATAGTACTACTACCTAGTGCAAGCTCTAGAAATCAATAATGCTAAAATGTTGATGGACAATAAGGCATTGGATAGGGATTATGATCACAATTTTCTAGTTATTTCACTTGATGTAGATATATGTTCTCTACATAATTTGGAAAGATCAGTAACATGGTATTATAATGAATTGACAATTCTTGGTTTCATATATTCAATATCATAAATGCTAGTTTGTCATTGACCAGCAACTCTTAAAAATAATTTATTATGGGATCTTAAATTTAGAGCTGGATCATAAAACAAAGCTTCTTACATTATTAAGATTCAGATAGAGAAATAGAAATTAATACATTACATATTTTCAAGAATATATTGTTTGATTGGCAGAGAATAAATAAAAAGTTGAAAAAAAAAAAATCTAAAATTTGACACTTCAAAACTTTGTGAGGTATATTTCATATATATATACAGTTTTGACACTTTAGTTTTTTGCCCAAAGGTGGATAGATATGATAAAATAATAATAAAAGATAAAATATAAAACTGAATTATTGATATATATATATATATCAATTATGAAAATATATTTCAAAAAGTTTGTGTATTCCATGTGTATTAAATTTTTAATTTATTTACACTTTAATTAAAAGATTAACTAAGATATTTCTCATTATCTGATTCTGATTTCTCATAAATCTTATCTATCAGCTTAGACAATGTTGTTTTAGCCAGTTAACCCACCAATTAATTCCAGCATCACAATATAATGGTGCTCCTACTTACATTAATAATGAAATGGATTCCATGTTTTAATGATCTTCAAAAAATAAAAAAGGCTACAATAATCCCAAATATTTTTTGCTCTATAACATTAGAATATGACAATTGCCAACAAACATTAACTATATCATATAATAAGATGGCTATTCTAAGTTCACAAAACTAAGATTAATTAGAATCAATTACTTTGGTTGTGCGATAATAAAACAAATATCTAATGAGAACAAAGTAAAAATCAATTCTTGTCTTCATCTTATTCACAACTGAAATATCACCATCAAATTCAGGATGAGCCATGGTCATTGTGTTCTGCTTCGTAAATACAATTTATTAGTCATTGTTCTATGTAAATATGGCATACCCAAAGCATGAACCATAAGTTAATGCCTGTTAAATATGTAGGTGTAATGGCAGAATTGAATCAATAAAGTCCCTAGTGAATCTAGCTCCTAATTGGAATCTTTCCAGTTTCCTTTATGATATTTGGTTAATAGTTAAGTTGTTTTTTAAAAAATACATTTGCTAAGTTAATTATCAATGTTTCAAATGTAATACTTAGTCTATAATACATATGTAAACAAAAGTAATAAACTTTAATATAAATACAAGCTCTCAGTTTCAGAATGAAAATGAACTCTAGTGAAATAATTATAAGTGTCATAGTAAAATATTGTCTAAACAAATTCTATCTATATGAATAAATTCATTTCTTAGATGCAAAAATGCTATCTATATATGATTTTCAGAAATGAGTTTTTACTTTAAAAAATCAAAAATTACCAAATACAAGATAACTTGTAATTGATAATTAGTTTCTGGAAATGATTCCCAGCAATGAGTTATTTTATAAACATAAAATGAAAAATATAGAATATATTAAACCTTTGTCATAATTGTAAATAATATAAAAATACTATGACAGAATAAAGTATACTTTCCATGTATTAATATCATATTTTATCTGCTATAGTGTCTTTATATTATAATATATATTAGCTAGTTATCATAAGTACTGAATATTTATTTGTAAACAATACAAAGTACAACATAATAAAATTAACTGAGCATCAATAAAATACAAATCTACATTTAAAAAAAAAGCACTACATTAGGGAAATAGATAATTCAGATATTTTACATTTAAACTACAGGTTTCTTTACTTGTTACTTGTATGAAAAAGATTTAAATATTTATATACTATTTGAGCTGCATAAGACACCAATTTTTAAACTAAATTTTCTAAATGATCTTATTAATTACTTTTAATTATTTCAAAATCATTCACATTTAATAAGTAAAATATTCATTCCTTCATGGATAAATCAATTAAATTGTTTATTTTGACAGAGATCTATCTAATGTGGCATAGAGCTCTATTACTTTTTAATAAATTCTATTAACTATTCTTCAGATATTTACTTTTTTTTTTAAAAAATAAAACACTTAAGACAGTACTAAATAAAATAAAAATGATAATTAATGTTAAAATCAGATATCTTTTATATTTTTTTTTGTAAAATAAAAGTTAAAAGATTCTTTTTTTTTTTCATTTTCAATGGTGAGATAAATAACTTTTTAAAAAAAAAAAAATATTATTGATTTAAAATAACATTTTATTATGAGAATGGAACACAAATATATAATAGAACTAAAGTTTTAGAAATAACAAATACTTAACTCACATTAAAATCATAAAAACTTGTACAACAAATTGTTTATTGTAGTTTGTTTAAAAAAATTATATACAGTATATAAAAAAAAACACAATAAATGAGATTTCACAGAACTCTATATAAAACTTATTCATAAATAAGTAATAAAACCAAGGAAAACTAAAAATTATTTTGGACAATTTGTAAAATAATAAAACTAAAGAAGTTAAAAAATAAATAAACAGAGAAATGAAACGAGAGAAATAAATTATTTTTTTAAAAAAAAAAAATGTTGGGGAAAAAAGAAGGAAAGGTTATTTTTGAAATTAATTATTATTCACATATTATTATTGTGACACAATATATAAAATTATAAATAATTCCAAATAATTTACTATATTGTCTACTGAAGAAAATGAGTTTTTCCTTAATCTCATTAAAAAAGTTGAATATGTTTTAAAAGATTATTGCCTCTAGTTGTTGTATCATCATGATCTAACATTTTATATAGAATCATAAGTATATGTTTCTGTTTACAATAAAATAAATAGTAGTCACCATTACAATATTCATTACAAATTATAATAATCTTACATATAATTTAACCAATGCATTTGTAAATGTCTATACAAATTAATATTTGTATCCCAATTGTATAGTTTATGATAAATAATCTATTTATGGTATATATTTTCTACCATTTGCCATTTATATTTCACAACAGAAACAAAATAATAAAAATTTCAAATTTTTAAAATATATAATTCACTTCTCATATTAAAAAAAAATAATTGTCTTATCAAAGGCAAAGAATCTTATACACATTTATACTTTTTAGCAACAGACTTAATATTCAATATTTACTCTCAAGTATATATAGATATGCAAATATACATATATAACCTTTCAATTATATTTACAAAACATGATCTTTTTTAAAAAAAACCATAAAAAGATGCCTATGTTTTAACATGTGCATATGTACAATGAGAATTAAATATTTATTTAATATGCTAAAAAAGTTAAAACATAATTTATGTAATTACTGTGAAAATGAAATACTAAATGTCATATAATTATAGCCTATGAATTGTAAACTATGACAGTATAAAGCTCAGAAATATTTTGAAGAGAATTCTTTTTTAACAGTTTTGGTAAACTCTTAAGCATCACTAATTGCAAATCAGAATAGGCTTGACTCTTATTTATATTAAGCAGATTTGATTTGCTTTAATTTAAAACTTGAAAAAGCAATTATTAAATATGACTTTTATAATCAATAAGCACTTATATAAATATATTTTGGATAGTCAAAAATTATAATCAATTCCATTTATAAAAAAATATATATCTAAAAATAGTGTCATTTTATAAAATTGATATTTCCTACACAATAACAAACACACATAAATTATATGCTAATTAAGGAGAAATTTAATTTCTTTTTATATAAGACTCATCAACTGAATTAATTATGCAAATAATATAACTAATTATATAATACAATTAAAAGCAAATCTACTGAATATAAATAAGATGCAAGCCTATTCTAATTTGTGATTGATGGAGTACTCTTAAAACAAATCCTGCAAGTTTTTTTTATTGTCATAGTTTATAATTCAGAAATTAGCCAATATGCATTACAGTTATTAAATGTCCTTGTTCAAATTAATTTATAGGTCTTTAATGTATTAATATATAACTGATTATGGTATATGCATATTTACTTCAACTGATAAGGTTTATTTTTCTACCTAACTAAAATATATTTGTATGTGCGCTTATTAAAAGCAGCGCACTAAAATAGAAACAATAACTTTAATCTGGAGTACCTCTTTTTAGAGCTTTTTCAGATTTGTGAATTTTTTGAATTTCAAGATGAGATAAATCTTTTATCCCCTCATTATAAATATAAATCTCTGCTAAAATGGGGGGGGGGGGCGATTCATAGTAATTAGTTTTATTAGTTGATAAATACTTGTTGAGGGTGTGTACTTTTTAATTTTGTTAGGATAATAAAAGTTTTTGGATAAGAAATATTTGGATTAAAAATATTCTATCTGCAATTGTCAATTTCATAAAATAATATATAAATAAGATTCAAGCCAATGAAAACTAATTCTATGAATCTTGTATTATAGTTTACTATTCAAAAATTGACTACAGTGAAATAGCTTATTTTCACAATGATGTAATAGAAGCTGCTTAACTATTCTCATTCATAATATAATAATTACTGTATAAATGAAATTTGATTATAATTTTATAAATATATTTCACATTCATATAAATAAAATATTATGCTGTTTGTTCAAAATATAATCTAAACTAAAAATTACATTTATATCAAACTTATTTTCTTTCTTGGATTTTACTATCCTAATTACTTATGAATTGATTCAATAAGTTCACACATACAGTAGAAAAGAATTAAAACTATAGTAGTAACTACAAGTAAAATGGTATGCAACTTTCTGATTCCAATGTCTTTTTTCTTCTTATAAATAAAATCTGGGAGAAATTTTTAAATATATAAAACAAATCTTTATAAATATGTTTTCTGTCCAAAGGCAGGTTAAAATAACTAGTCAATAGGATGGCTACAATCAAAAAAAATCATTGATAGTAGTTTGCCATCTCCTTAAGACAATTTTAATCTTTCTTTTTAATGTTCAAAACTATGATATACATTGAATGAGCTAATAACATCATTTATATGAATAAAATAAAATTTTACACTGGTTTTAAAAAAACAAAAAAGAAAAAAGTAAAGTTAAGAATCATAAATATTTATTAAAAGAAATAACACAACTTATTCATATATACATTAAATATTTACAACATTCTTAATGTTAAGATTTATTATTTTCATCAATTTCCATCATAGATGATTGGCTCCGTTGTGTATCATCTAATGAAATGAGTTCATGATTGGTTATCATTCTGTCTTCTTTTTTATGTCTAGTTATCAATTGACTAGAGTTTTCTTCAATACTTTCTGCTGAAGCATCAGGCAAATAATGATTGTCGCTAATGATAATGTCTTCACTATCCAGAATACTCTGAGAAAATTTCAATGTGCCTTTCAGAATATCACGGATCTGAAACAAACAAAAATTGTTTATAGTATTTATCACTTTAGACTATCAACTCAATACAGTTTTACAGAAGATATTATCATATCACATTTTTCGATATTGTCAAGTCCCATGTCAAAATTAATGAGTTTGAGAATTTGTTATGGTAGAATAATAATAAGTTCTCATGTTGAATAGCAATGGTTTTTAATAGCTTTTCATTTTTGTTTTATTTTTTAGTTAAAAAGAACTCCACACTCTAAATAATAAATGGCTAGCTATTTTGATTATGGCCACCAGTTATCTAAAAAAAAATCTATGCCTGATTGAAACTTGAAAAAAAAAACTTCAAGATTTGCTTGATATAAATTTAAATACCAGGTCATGGATATAGACATCAATATGTTACAAGTTCCTCATATATATTAGATGTGATTAATAAACTTTTTTTATATAAAAAAAAAAAACTTAATGATCCATATCAGGAAAATTCAGATCTCAATAAAAATGGTTGATCATTTAAGTTACCATTAATCTATATCAGAACAATCAAGAATAAGCAAATTAAATTATACTATCTTCTTTCAAAAAGAACATGTAACTCATCATCACAGATCACCTTTTAAGTATTCTATAAAATTATAACTATTGCCTTTCTTATGATCATATATCAACTTCTTATCTTTCTTGCATCTTTCACGATATCTTCATAATTTCTCTACCTTTATGTTCAAATCAATTGCTTTAGTTAATTTCCTCACTTAAATATTTTTTCACTTATTCTTTTTAACTTTATCCTGTCAAGTTATCTTTCTCATTTTCCTCCAATCCATATCAACTGAACTATAATTTTCTTTTCTTTCCCTGACTATCCAAGTCTCTGCTCTTTAAACTCTGAATAAAAGAACTTAATAAGCATCCATCTTACATTCTAGTTTCAAAAAACTATAGAATAATCTTGAACATTTTTTATAATTTTAACATTAATTATATACACCCTTACATTTTATCATTAATTCTATTGTCATGTTAATTAATTATTTAAAAGAATTAGCTTGCTTTGTTAATTGCTAGTCCAACCATTACTCTTAAAATTATTTTTCTCTCCACGTTTTTATTTCTTTAGTTTTGCATTTACAGTACATAGATATATATCATTTTTCAGTTATCATTTTCTTCCTTTGGGCTTGAATTCAGAGCCATAGAAAAACATATTAGAGAAATAAGCATCCAATAATTTTTCATACTCTCATTGTTTTGGTATCAATATATTGTTAAGAAATCATGAAATATTGAAGGAATATTTATTTGTATAGCCATTTTTTTAAAAAAAATTGAACCAAAATTTTTATTTTATTAAAAATTAACATATCTTTTCCTTTTCTTTTAATTAATTTTTATAATTCAGAAGTTTTTTATATTTTAGAAAAGATTTTGCTAAAGTTTTTGTTTTGTTGCAATTTTTATTACAAGTCCTAACATTTTCAGATATAATTCAAGCAGTAAAATTTATCATAAGTATATAAATGTGAATTATACTTTTATTTTTTTACATTTTGAATTATAATATCTGAGTTGTACTTAAAATCAATAGTTATATTACACATTGTATTTTAGTGAATGAACATTAAATTGCTCGTTATCTACAATTTTTAATAAACTTATGTTCTATCATTTTTATTTATGTATGTTTATTTTCTTTGATCCTTTGAAAAATGACTGCCTGAGAGTGGAGTTTATTATCATTCTTAATTGCTTATAAATTTAAACAATTTTGCTAAGTTCATTCTGACTGTCTATAAATATTACATCATCATATCCACAATCCCAATAACTCAACTTTAATTAATAATTAAATATTAAATACAACAAAAAACAGATAGCGTCGTTATATTGCCTTTCTTCCACAGTTTAAAAGTCAATCTTAGATTATATTCAAATTTATATATAATTTTTATATTCATGCTAAATTTCAACAATTATTGAACACCAAAATCGCTAATATGCACTTTCAGAATTAACAAATTGCTGGTATACAAGTAAATCTATTCTTGGTTGCACTAAAAAAAAAATCATAATTGGTTCTTTGTCAATATTATTTATACTAATTGATGATTAAAAGAAAATATTTTCTACTTGGAATAATAATAAATGTGAAGCTTCATAATCAATATATAAATTTAAAACAGAAGTTAAATAATTGATAAGAAATGCTTAAAAATGACTGATGGATTATAATTTTAAAAAAGGCAGAGACATTTATTGATAAGTAATCATTTTCGATCATATCTATGCATTAAAAGTAACACAAGAACATGATATTTATTAGATTCATCAGTGGCACTCTTGTATATGATCATAATGTAAGTTCAAACAAATAAAAGGAGTATATTTTTATCATTTTTTGAATGACACAAGAATTGAGATGATGATTTTTATTGATACCCCTTTAGATTTGAACAAAGATATCCATCCAGCTTAATGAAGTTAAAACAGCTGTTTAGTCTCAAAAATGGAATGTTTGCAAATCCTGATAAGAAACACCTGGGGAAGTTTTAAAATATGGTGGCAATATGTTATTTTCAAAAATATTAGAAATTTTTTAAAAATATATGGATTCATGATCTTGTCACTATCTGATTGTTCAAATTTTTAAAAATAAAGAAAACAGATAAAATAGCAATAATTATTATGGAATATCATTATCCAATAAAGCAAAGATATTTTCAAGTAGTTTGTTGGAATTGTTGAATAAGTGGCTTCCTGGCATAGATGAATGATTACCACACTCATTTATGCTACTAATAAATGCAAAAAAAATTAAAATGTCAATTTATATAATACTTTTATTGGTTTGGTCAACGCATTCAACTCAATTAATCAAGCAAGTCTATGGTATTGTTTGAAATTAATTGCTCAACAAAGTTTATTCGTAGTATATAGTTTTTATATGCTGGAATGAGAGGAAGTATGATTAGTACAAGTGGATAATTTGAGACATTTGAAATGAAAACTGATGTTTAACAAGAATGTGTATTAGCTGTATATTTGTTTTTGATGAGAATTATTTTTCAAATTGTTTATACGCAACTTAATAAATATGGGATCAAGATGTGATACAAATTTTATGAAAAAATTGTTAATGAGAAAATTATACTAATATTCATTGCATATATTTATTACATACTAGATAAAACCACCAAATTCATACGCTGCTCATTCTAAAAATGTTAAATGATAAAATTTAAATTTTCAAAAATACTATTGTAAATGCAATTTTTAAATTTAATGTGTATTTTATTTAAAAAGCAATAGTAAACAAATAGCAATTGATGTACTTTTATAAAAACAGCAATTAATGAAGACAAATAAAATGATGTGATTTTAGGAGGAAAAAATAACAATATAAGGTAATATTATGGGTAAAAAATTAAGTGAATATCCTTGAGGAATGCTATGAAGAAGTCTTGATTGTTGTTCTATCTATCATGAGATTTTCCAACAGATGTGATCTAAAATGAGATTATAATGTTATCCTGTTTTGCTTTTATATATGTACAATTACATCAGTAATGTTTATCTTCATTATTTTGTATTGCTTTTTTTTAATATATATATATATATAGAATTACACATTAAATTTTAAATCATGTTTACCTCTCCATTAGTTTGAATTGTTTTGTTATAAAATTATGTATTAAATTTTAAAAAAAAATCATGTTCACATTAGTTTCATAGTTTTTGTTTATTTATTTAAAATTTTATCAATCTTCAATACAAGTGTTGTATATCTTTGTGCTCTATTTGGTATATAGTATGTGTATGCAATAAATCATATTATTGTTAATATATTCATTATATAAATAAGCTCTATATTATTTGCATACTATTTTTATATAATACTAAAAAAAAAAAATTGTTATTATTTTATTTGGCAGAATGGATTTGCTTTACTAAATTTTTCATTTTGTAGTCGTTTAGAACTACTAAAAAATAATTATTAGACTTCATTTTAAAAATAATGTAAAATTAAAATAATGGAATGGTGCTTAAAATTATATAAATTACAAGTTACATTTGAAAGATCATGAAGGATGCAGCAACAATACTGAAAATATATCTATTAGATCAGAAAAAATCTAAATAAATTTAAAAACCTATTTATTTAAGCTGGGCAAAATAGTAAGAACATCACAGATATCTTTATTAATGGCATTTTAAAATCACCATTTTATATATCATATAAAGTACATTTAATATTTATACTAAAATAAATTCAACAACAAAAATATACAACAATTGTAATAATATTATAAATAGATATAAATATTTTATTGCTATTAAAACAATATAAATTTGGGAGAATATTAGTTAGATAAATAATAAATACAGTAGTTTCAAACTATATATAAAAATGAAAGAGATTTTTGTTCCATGTGCTGCCAATATCATTGTTTTGCACTTGTTTGTTAAAAAGCCATTAAGTATAAAATGATCATTTACACTTACTATGTTAGAACTTATAAAGATAGCCAATCTAACAAATAATATTAGTAAAGGTCAAATTTAAATTCACAACAGGTAAAAATAAAGCTTCATTTAAAATCAACCAATATACAAACAATTATAAGAAAGTAACTTTTATTCATTTTAATACTCTGATAAATAAATAACAGTCAGTCAAATCTAGTAAACAAAACACTTTCCACTATATAAAAACAAAAATCACCTCCTTTTCCATGTATATATTGTAATGGTAAGCATATTATTAATAAAAGTCTAGCATTAACAAAAAATAATAATAATAAAGATTTAGAAATAATAATAATGTATCTAGTTTTGTTATCAGAAACTAAAAGATTTAGAACTTTAAAAAAAACTATTTAAAATTATAAGTGAAAGAATGTATGTTTAATGATACAGCCTCACAAATACCATTAACCAGATCTCCCCCATATGTAAAATCACATGGATCACCATGAAATAGATATGATCTTATCCATTTCAATATATATGTATATAATCAATAATTTAATGTGGTTTAATTCAGTTTAAAATTTCATATATTTAAATTTCATTAATCTGCCACCTTCCAGTAATATTTTTTATTAAATAAAACTGATTTCTAGTATTTCAAACTAGAAGCATGTTAAATTATTTTCATTAAAAATTATCCATCTTTAAATAATACAATGAATATCTTTGTAATTGTTATATAATATTTTTATTATATACTTGTAAATAAAATGACTTAAACTTTAAATTTATTCATTTTCCCACTTGGGCTCTTTTGTGTGTACATGTCAATTTATGCATAAAAATTTAATATAAATTTCAAAAGATACCTGTTTAAGACCTGCTAAAGCAACCATCATTTCATCCTCATTATCCAATTTTTGATGTAATAAACTTTCTTGTAATCGATCTGGAAAAAAAAAAATCTAATTATTTCATATTTAAAATTTAACATTGTCTATTAATAAATAATAATAATATGATCAATTAGTTGCTCAGAATATCATATTATGGCAAGTTGTGCATGACAGTTCTATTCAAACTGATAACCAATCTGAGATTTTTTAACTTTACTCAGCTGAGAATTGATTGCCAAACAATTACACTCTTGAGTCCATAATTCTACTATTGTATTAATCAAAAAAAAAAAAAAACATTTTTCATAACACAAGTATGATCAAAAAATACAAAATAAAAATAAAATTTCCTCTAACTTAGAAACATATTATCTGCTAAAACAGAATGAGAGATACATGCAATTCTAATAGTAATATTAAAAAAAAAAATTAAATAGATACTAGTGTACCTTTAATATTATATTTAATCAAGTTCATCAAAAATATTATTTCAATATGTAATTATTACAAAAAT